>JAJPUD010010134.1:4946-55667 GCA_023553655.1 Myrmecobius fasciatus
GGGGGGGGGGGGAGGTGGCAGAAAATATTACCACAGCAATGCTTTCATTTTTTCAATTTTGAGCTCTGAGGAGTCAAAAGAAACATATTTTAATTATATATGTGCAGAAAGATCTGTCTGCTCTCTCTGTCTCTTTCACTGTCTGTCTCCATCTCTTACTGTCTCTGTCTCTGTCTCTTTCACTGTCTCTCTATCTTTGTCTCTCTTTGTCTCTTTCACTGTGTCTGTCTGACTACCCCACCTCTTTCTGTTCATTGCAGTTACCAGAGCACTGGTTACTTTATTACAGGCATGAGTTGAGATAATTAGCATAACTTTGCTCTGCTTGCATTGAGTTGGTTGGAACTAGAATAATAGATATAATGAGACTAATCACAGGGCTGTGTTTTCAGTCTTGAGATTTCTACTGTCAGCAAAAACTACGGGAGAAAAGACAGGGACTGTATTGCCTGCGAATGACAGCAAAAGCCACAGGATTGAAATGGAATGTGCTTAATTAGTCTCTATCTTTCTTATGTTTTTAATATTCAGTGGCAGGGGGACTGGGATATAGAAAGCAATTTTCTTTAACTTCTTAAGTAAACACAAGACAAATAAAACAAATGGAGCAGCTGAAGTCAGGGTCATAGTTACTGCTCTGGAATTCCAAATTAGATATGTGGGCGGAGAGAAATCATAATGCAGGCAACATTGGAGAAGAGAGATTATTAGGCTGAGACAAGCCATTATTTATCAGTTGAACCTTTCTTCTTTTCCTGGTTTTAAGTGTGCTTTCAAAAGAGAGAGACTTTCAAGTAGAAGGAAGACATCCATAAATAATTGAACAGTACAGTGTTAGAATGGAAGAGACCTATGAGACCATCCCAAGCTTCCCAGCTACAGGTCTGAGGCAAAATTTTATCAATCTGTAAAGGTTTTTACTACTTTGGGTCCTTACTGCTTAAATCCTATGCCATTAAAATATCACTTCTTTCTTCTGTTCCTTATCTTTCCACCATATTCTCCTCCTTAGGCTTTTTACTTTTCCCAGGTTGCCAGGCTCTGAGCTGCGGAACTACTGACTGAGTGGTAGTTAGAGGGGGTTCAGCAATTGACAGAAAAAAATTTAGATATTTTTCCTAGTCAAAATATACTTTGGTTTTGGAAACAAGGATCTAGTCCAGAGATTAAAAAACAAGTCTTGTGAGGTTAATAGCCTGCTAGGACTAGGATATAGGTTTTTCAAATTCCCAGCCTAATGCTTTATCTAGTATACTAATCAAGATAATTATTTATCTTTAAAGGTATGGGATTAATAGCCATATAAATTTTTTTCTTTTTATTTTCCTCTGCCAGAGACTATGATAGTACTATACCTTTTCAAGTCATCCATACTGTAAGCTCTTTCTAAAAGTGGGGGATACATGTTTTGTTTTGTTTTTCTTTCAACTTTTAATCTGATATTTCTTGCACAGCATGACAAATATGGAAATATGTTTAGAAGAATTGCACACATTTAACCTATACTGGATTGCTTGCTCTCTATAGGAGGTGGTTATTTGGGGGAGAGAGGGAGAAAAAATTAGAACACAAGGTTTTTTTTTTTTTTTTTGCACAGGTGAAAGCTACAAAAATAATTAGAAACAAATAAATAAAAGAGATAGACACACACACACATACAGAGACAGAGAGATAGAGAAACAGAGACAGAGATAGAGACAGAGAGCATCTATGCCCTGTGGGTAGCTAGGTAGGTAAGTGGATAAAATGCTGGGCCTGAGTCAGAAAGTCTCATGTTCCTGAGTTCAAATCTGGCTTCAAATTCCAGCTATATGAACTGAGCAATTAATTTAACTTTTGTTTACTGAAGTTTTTTCCATCTATAAAATTACCTGGAGAAAGAAATGGCAAGTTACTCCAGATCCCTGCCAAGAAAATTGCAAATAACGTCATGAAGAGTCAGACATGATTGAAATGACTGAACAATAACAGTGTGATATAACATAATGAATTTGGAATCAGAGGTCCTGTGATCAAATTTACCTCTTCACTTTCTGTGTGATCTTGAAAAAGTAACTTAGTTTTTAAGAATTTTATTTTCTTCCTTTGTAGCTGATCTTATGTCCTGCAAATGAAGCTCATGAACAATGTTTTGTTGATCATCTGCAGGATTGAATTAGCTTAATTCAACCTAAACAATCTTCACTTTTGCTTTGTATAAGAAAGATTACTTCAGCATTGTTTCCCTTTTCCTTGAGAAAAAGCATTAGCATTTGGAACATCAACTCTTTCTTCTTTCCCTCTCCTTCTGTACCTGATCCAGTTATATGGTCTCCACACCAGTTATGGTTGTCCCACTCACTTTCAATGGTAGGCAACATTCAGTCCTGAACATAAAAATGACCAATACCATTTTTGAGCAAAAAGTTCCCTTTCTATCTCTGATCCACCCACTCCTTTCTTGCTCTACATTAGTTTTAAAGATATGTCAAAATGGAAGTATAAATCTCAAATTAACTTTCCTTTACATTTCAACCAAGTAAGATTTTTTTTAAATCACAACAGTATTTTTATTATAATTCAAACTAAACCATATTTCACACACACACACATATTGCATACATTTCATATCAGAAGACTGAACTTAATCCATATTTCTGATGGAAGGATCAAACATAGCTCCCCCAAACTGGCATAACCTCTGTAAATGAAGTACAACAAAAATTAATGAGTGGGCTAATTGCTTTCTCTGAATACAGTACCCAGAATAATCTTAAGCTATCCACAGGTCATAATGTTTCCTAATTACTTTGGCTCTAGAAGAAAGAAATTACACTATCTGTGAGACTGATATGATAGAACTTTATTGTATGAACTTGAATTTTCAAAAACAGGTGTTCTATATTGTCCAATTCTCCTACAGCAATTTTCCATTATTCAGGACCCTAACTATGTAGTAATTGATCAAGCATGATCAACCTCATTGTGAAAAAAAAATCTTGAAGATATAAAATCATATTTATGCCCATGGTTGTAAAAGTGAATCTTGATATGCAAAAAGTCTATAGAACTACCATGTAAACCCTCTCCTACACCAAAGATAGAAACTATTACTACTTTTTATAAGCAAAGAAACTAGAGAAATTGTGTGGTAAGTGTCATTGGGTTATTTTTCTCTATGGTGTTAAGGAGTTATAATTTTGATTTATGAGGAGAAGAATTGAGAGGAAAACATGGAGAGAAAGAAGGTAAAAAGAAACTCTTTCTCAGGATAACTGTCAACTGATTGCTTATGAAGAAAATGATAAAGAAGATTTTATGAGAGGTGAGTCTGGAAAGGGGAGTTTTAAAAGTGATGGCCTGAGAGAAAATAGAGATTATTCTTGTCATTTTCGGGAAAAGAGAAAGAAATTAGTTTCAGGGATCTTCTTTCTATATGCAACCAATAAAATCTTTATCTTTACCTCATGAAAAAGAATTAATAGGATTCTTGAAAATAGGCTTTATTTGTCATTCTGCAAGAACTAAAGGGCATGGTACTATTTTTTTCAGAAGTAAAGTCTTATGGCTATGGAAGTTTATTTCAGTTGACTAAGATTTTTACATTACTAAAATATTGCAATTTATTATCTATTTATCTGTTTTATAGTTCATTGATAACAAATTAAATATTCAGCAATACTGATATGCATTTAATGCTAGAAGATTGAGGGATTTAATGTAAAGTTACAAGTAATATACAGAAGGTTTCTCTATTAAGTAAATACTTGATAAATTGGTATGGAGGCTCTGGGTTTAGTTGATTAATTGAAATACAAATTAAAATTGTTTTAAATGAATAAGAAAATACAACACTGGTTATTTTAGAACTCAGGAGGATGAAATTAAATATGAGAATAAATCAAACAGTTGATTAAGGGAGGTAATCTAAAATGATACTGGTGATTCATGTTACCAAGTTAACATGTGAGAGGTCTTCATATTAATCCTATTACACTTATAATGGTTACTATCATAAAAGTCCACAGTCTGCTGAAGTTGGTGAAAATAAATATCATTGTAGTCAAAAATTAACAGCACTGAAATAAGGAGATGTTTTGAATGCTGCTAAAAAAAATCAAAAGATATAAAGAAATAGCATTGATAATGTCATTTGGGATGAGAAAATATCTCAAGAGGAGGCTATTTAAGCTTTAGATTCAAAAATTAATTTGGCAGAAAGATAGCTATGCTAAACAGCTCATCACATAAGTGTACATACTGTAATTTACAATCTTTGAGCACTTCCAATAAATCCCTGTCCTCTAGCTATAGAACTGGCAACTGGTATGGGCTCTCTTCAGCAGCCTCTGTCTAAAGCATATATGTAAGATAGTATTCTTTAGCAAGAGGTGGGACAGCAACAATTGAGAATTCAATCTTTGGTCCAGGTTTTTATCTATAATAAACAGAATGTTTCAGCTGGAAATTGAGTCTTGGGAGAAAAATTAATTTTCCTTCCCAGGTGTGTTTGCCAAAATGCTAGAAACTTTCACAGTTATTACTGGACATTCAATTTTGGGACTTCTAATTCCAGGATGCCAAGTTGTCTTACTGATCTCTCAGCTGATAAATCCGAAAAGTGGGTTATTATCTAGTTCTAGGTACACCATGCTGGGTCTTCTTCTCCAGGAAATTTGTTACTGAAAAATTGCCTTATTTTTCAAGGTTGAATATTCCTGGTACTCATTCTTCATAAGTATCCCATGGCCCTCTGACTGGGCTCTCTGATTAGAGGTCATGGTTATGAGTTCCAAGGCTTCTATTTTAAGGAAGCAGTTCAGCACATCTTTTTTTTCGCCATTGTTTTTGGACTTCTTCACTGTAACTTTTTTCTCTCTTAAGGTTCTTTATGTGTACTTTCCTCTCTCATTAGATAGCAAACTCCTTGAAAAAAAGGATTCTTTGATTTTACACATATTTTGTATTCCCAGAAGTTAGCTTAGAGCCTGGCACATAGTAAAGTGCAAAATAAATGTTTATTTACTGAATGACTCAATCTGATAGAGATTATTCGGTATTATCTGACTTTAAGAGCTTTGAGGATTCTGGGGAATTTTTCCCTTAATTAAAAAATATTATTATTGATCTCTTTTGTTTTCATTTCATCTCTATTCCCAAATAAACACTCTTCTCAAACACACACACACACACACACACACACACACACACACACGAGTGTTATCCCATATAACAAAGGATAAAAAAGAAAATAGAAACAGTCCCTCAATTCTACTCAATACATTAGCTGAATCTCACTGCACAGAAAATATTTTGTATCCATAGGCATACAAATGTAAAAATAAGACATAGAAGCTAATTTTTTCATTTCTTCTTTGGGGCCAAACTTGATTACTATTAAACAATATTATTTTTAATTTTATTTTTGTTCCTTTCTTTTACATGACTAATTCATATGCTGGTTTTGTTTACTACTTTGCAACAACTCAGGTAAGTCTTCCAATGCTTTTTTATAGCCTCTATATCCACCGTTTGTTACAGCATGGTAATATTCCAACAATCATATAATTCAGTTCCCCTTGGCCAATTAGTTTATTTACAACCCATTAATACCACAAAAAGTATTGCTATGAATATTTTGGAGCATATTGAATCTTTCTAACCTTGACCACTTTAGAATATATGTTTTGTAGTGAGATCTCTGAATGAAAAGAGAGGCATTTTTTCGTTCTCTTAACATAATTCCAAACTGCTTTCCAAATTTATTAGACTAATATTACAACCCCAGAATCCACAAATTGACAACAATGTCTATCTTTCCACAGCACCTCCAATTCTAATTATTCCTATATTTTGTCACTTTTGATAATTGTCTTGACATCGAAATAAAAATCTCAATGTTGTTTTGATTTGCATTTCTCTTGATATTAGGGATTTGCAATTATCCAATGTATGGTTGATAATTTGTTATCCTTTTAAGACATATTTGTTCATATACTTCAGCCACTTATCCAATCAGGAAATTATTCTTGACCTCATTTCTAGTAGTTTCCTTATTTTTTATTAGGTACTAAGTCCTTATGAAAGATGTATGTTGCTAAGATTTTGTCTTTATAAATTTGTTAAATTAAAGATTTCCTGGCTTTAACATAATAAGAGTACTATTACAGAATATGCCAATATCTTCTAAATTCTGGCTCATGACTTTTAAAGGAAATAGCCAGTCTAAAATGAAGTATATAAAAATAATTTTTAGATATCCTTCCCAGTTTCATCAAACTCAGTTAACTTTAATTTTATTCTGAATCATGTCTGGCTCATATCCCAAATATATACTTTTTAGTGCTCAAAAACATGTAGGAAATTCAGTTATAAGACGAATGGGTTGGCAGGGAGAGTCATAAAGAAGAATAATACTGGCTGAATGAGTCCAGCATCTGACCAAAGGGAAATAATTGCACAGTAGGCTGTTAGGGAAGAAACATTAAAAACATTAAAAGCAGTTAAAAAATACTGAATTTAAAATCAGATGACCTCTGTTTGAAACCCATTTCTTCTACTTATATAGTAGAGGCATGAATGATCTTGAAGAACTCATTTAATCTCTCTGTATCTTGGGCTCTTCATTCAGAAAGTTAAGAGTTTAGATGATTTCTGATAACTCTTAACTATGCAATAATATTGCTTAACTCAGTGCCCAACTAATGACTCAATGGATTGGCAAATAGAGGGAAATGCAAGAATTTTGTTGCAATAAGATATCCACTGGAACAATCCATTATCCAATTAATCCAAAAAGGTCACCCACTTTTTCTTTCTCAATAATCTTTTTTCCAGGAGGCTCAGTTTTCTGAATCAAAGTTTGGGATACTTAATTATTTTTAATGTATAAAAATAAGGTCTTCCTCTTCCAATGACTTTTGAGTTATTGTTTTTTAGGGTTTTGAAACATCACCATGTTTTTCTATTACTTTATGAATTTGATCTTACATAACCTTTTGGATGTTGGGATATTGGATGAGATTGGATGGTAACATCTAATGAAAAGTTTTTTAGTCTGGCCTTAAAATTTCAGAAGGTTCATACATTTAGATGGTAAAAAAGCATATAACATTTTGCATAATGATGAATGTAGACATCAACCATAAGTCTATAAATTTCATCCAAAAGGTCCTAGGGCACACAATATGGTTCAAAACTACTAATCTAGAACATATCTTGTTTTACTTTAAGAACCTCAGACTTTCATTAAAAAAAAAATATTCCTCTGCAACAAAGAATTGTCTCAAACCAGTTCCAATTGTTCACTGAAGAAAACCATATACACCCAGAGAGAGGGATATGAAATGTGGACCACAACATAACGTTTTCAGGCTCTCTATTGATGTTTGCTTGCATTGTGTTTCCTTTCTCTGATTTTCTTTTTTTTCTTGTAGATAGGATTTTTCTTGCACAACTTGTCAAGTATTTCAACATTATTAACATGTAGTGGACTTCCTGCCATCTAGGGGAGGGGAAGGGAATGGGGGTAAAAGTTGCAATGGAAAGCTTTGTAAAGATCAATGCTGGGGAACTACCCATACATGTGTTATACAAATAAAAAGTTTTAATTAAAAAAAATATTCTCAGTACTTGAGTCATTCTGCAAAATTGAAGGAATATGAACAAAAAGGATCCCAAATCACATAACAGATCTAGGGAGAGTATGGATAGACACATGAAATATAGTAATAATACAAAATATATGGAAATATGTGGGGTTTAAAAGCTGTTACCATCACTTCTACCTATATTTTGCAGCACTGATTACACCTTATACATGTTTATTCAGGCATCCAAAAGTTTTCTGAAAGTAAATTATTAGCCCTCTCCATAAGATGAAACTTTAGACTCTATGCTAACATAACTAGATGAATCCCTTGAATTGTCTCCTCAACTCCACTTTAATGTGTTGTTGTCAACATATCTAAAAGCTAAATCAACTGCAGATCATGTGGGAAATTTTTGGCAAGGAATGATTTCCACTTCTGGTTTGGATCTGGTAACATAGCCAGAAGCTCCATGTCATCTTTCTGCTTGTTCCTCAATTTTGGTGCACTGGTTTCATCTTCTAATGCATTGAGTTCATTCTATCAATGAGTCCACAGGTCAACATTTCATACCCTGGCTTGATATCACCAGCTGAACATTCTAATTCCTTCTTCATCAGGGACATTTTTGGCCATACTTTTCCTCACTTTAAAATTGATTTAAGCCAGAAATTCTATCTCATAGTCAGTCCTATAATCAGCTAGAGCCTGTAGGAATATTGTTAGAGAAGCAACCCGTTGAATTTTGCAGGAAGTTCTATAAAGTTACACTCAAGACTCAGTGAGTATTAAAGAAATTGTTCAAGACATCTACCATATTGGTAGTGCACTGAATACAGTCAAGAAAATCTGGATTTAACAGACACTTATTAGTTGTGACCTGGGGCAAATCATTTAAGTTCTCTGAGTCTCAGTTTCTTTATCTTTTAAATGTACATAATAATATGAGTTTCTTTTACCCCATAGGGCTGTATGAGGATCAGTTGAACTAAAATATGTGAAGACCTTTGCTTAACTTAAAGTGTTATACACATGTCCAGTTACTATTGCACATGCCCAAGAGATAAAAATGTTTTAAATGCAAGTTGAAGTTTCTCCTCAAGGAAAAGGTGAAAGAGTTCAAGATACAGTTTTTTTATGCTCCATTTTTTTTTTAATAAAAGAAAAATTCCTACATGGGAAAGATGAATTAAATCAAGAAAGACATAAGAATTCTAACTCAGGCTTACTTTAGGCTGTTATATCTTTTCATTCTTTTATCTTTTCACTCTTCATTTTTCCTCTGAGGCCAGTCTATTTCCTTTTCAAAATGACTTTCACATTGGTACCTGTATGTTCTTCCTAGGATTCTACAATTTTAAGTGAGTACAAAGTTTATCTAGCTTCACCTCTATCTGAATAGAATTTCTCTGCCTATCAAACAGTCCTTTGTTTTCCAAGGAAGAAATGCTGTGAGGGACATTCCATTATCACCAAAGGCAATTAATTCTAGTTAAGGGCCATTCTAAATGTTAAGGGTTTCCTCCCCCCACCCCCCTTAGATAAGACTTAAAACTACTTTTTTCAATTCTGTTCAACTCTACATGACTTCATTTTAGGTTTTCATGGCAAAAATAATTAAATGGTTTGCCATTTCTTCCTCCATTTTATTTTACAGATGAGGAAATTGAGACAAACAGTGACTTGCACAGGGTCATACACTAGTAAGTATCTGAGGCCAGATTTGAACTCATGAAGATGAACCTTCTGAACTTCAGGCCTGATATTGTATCCAATATGCTCTAGTCCTCATCTAGAAAATCAGTCCAATACCAATATCTCTTAGGGTTGTTGTAAGAATTAAATAAAATAATATGTAGAAAGCACTTTGCAAATCTTAAATTACTATATAAATACTAGCTGTATCATTATCACAATAATCCTTTCTTTATGGGATAGGCCAGTAGAGTATAAAAATAATGATTTTTTTAGACTTGTTTCACATATTGATGTCTTACTGAAGATATTAAGTCTCTCTTTTTCATTTGTTTTTGTATCAACAAAGCCCATTTCCTACATAGGAGTACATAATGTATTAAAAAAAAATCTTGATTGATCGTGATTAGATTCTTTGCTGATTTTCTAAGTTAACCATTATGTTTTAAATAAGTTTTTCCTCTCTTTCCTGATATTTATACAATTAATACAATTAATTCTTATTTTATTTCAATAGTGAACATCTCTAGTTTTTTTTCTTTTTTCTTTTTCTTTTTTTTCCCTGAGGCAATTGGGGTTAAATGACTTGTCCAAGGTCACACAGCTAGGACTTGTTAAATGTCTGAGGCCAAGTTTGAACTCAGGTCTTCCTGACTTCAGGGCAGGTGCTCTATCCACTGTGCCACCTAGCTGCCCCTCTAGTGTTATTTCAAATGATAATGGAGCAAAGAATATCTTTAACCCTTATTTGTATTAAGAAAGTTCCTAGTGTTTCTCCATTGCAAAACATTCTCTCTCTTGGCTTTCAATATTCACTTCTGATCATGTTAAAGAAAAATTGCATGGCTATGCTTTTTAGAATTTTTAATGAATGCTATATTTCATCAAGGACATTTTTTCTATGTCTACTCATATAAACATTTATATTGTTATTTTCATTGTTTATATGACTATTCTGTTTTTCTCATATTACATTTTAATACATCCCTTGTATAAATCCAATTTTGTCATAACACATTACTTTCTGGATATATTGTCAGAGTCTCCTTACTAGAATTTTATTTATTTTGTATCAATATTCATTAATGAGATTTGTCTGTTGTTCTCTTTATTTGCTTTATTTTTTCCCTTTATTTTAGGATTGGGATTATATCTGATTCATAAAGGGAATTTTAAAGAGTAACTTATGCCTCTGTTTTTCAAATTAATTTTTATAGCAGACATATTAATGGCGCTTTAAATGTTTGATAAGATTCTCTTATAAATCTATCTGGGGCAGGTTTTTTAACTTAGGATTTTTTTTTAACTTTTATTCTTTTTTTAATAGAACTTCATTTTATCAGTTCTATTGTCATTGTCTCTTCAAGTTTCTCTTTTTCTCATGGATTTTTCAAGGGTTTTTTATATTTACTTTTATGCTTTGTAGTTAGTTCATTCATACTGTTTTTTTATTTTATTAATGTGAGTTTTCAGAGATAATTATATTTGGGGAACATTTGGATGACTCATAAATTTTTTTTTCAAATTTGGCTATTTTTAAAATTGTATTTATTAATTTTATTATATGCCATTATATGATAATTATGTAATATATAACTATTAAATTCCCTTTTGCAGACTCAAAGGATCTAAACAAATATGTCCTGGTTCTTTTTTTCTTCCTTTGTTGCATTTCCTCATTCCTTTTAAAAAATATTTTTTAATGTACTTTATTTTCAATTCCTGAAAAAAAGAAGCATTTCCATAGCATAGTCTAATTTAGAAAGAGATAATTGCATATGAAATAGTAAATTTAATGTATACAACTTGCTATCCCTTTCAAATATATAATGAAGTCATCATGTAGATTTATTTTTCTTTTCCCCTCCTTCCTGCCCTAGATATAGGCATCATTAGGCACAAATTAATATGTAAATGTTTACACATAAGTATGTATACACAAATATATGTATGTGTGTAAAATTATTCTTTACATCCTTTTATCATGCATGCTATTCATCTCTACCTTTGAGAATACCATACCTCCCATCAAATCTCAGTATATTTACTAAACCCTCCAGAAGCCTTTCTGATTCTCCCAAATGCAATTTTCTTTCCTCCAGAATCATTTATTGTTTACTACATATCTATTTTGCAAAGCTTGTTTATATGTCAAATCAGTTCACCCGGATTTAATAAGCTCTATATTATAATACAGATGTAAGTGAAAAGAAGTTCTGAGAATACATGTGTAAGTGGAAAGCAATACAGTCCATGCTTCAAAAAAAAAAACAAAAAAAAAAAACTTACATTTAAATGCAGAAAAACAGCAATTAAAAGGAACTTGAAAAGAGTATTGAGACATGATTGGCTTCTGTATTTTCCAATGAGGGAGAAGCCATAGGAGTGGAGGATATTTCAATATGTATATTCTAGAGAAAGATGAAGTTTCAGAATGAAGGGCAGGGCATTGTAGAGGAAATCTGCAATGCAGGATACAGGGGAGATATATGCATATATGAAATACATACATATATATGCATGCATATATCAATAGATTTATATGAATTTAAACAATTCATATGTATCCATTTAAATAGACCTATATAAATCCATAAATATAGATACAGAACAAAAACCTTCAAATATATATATTGATTCAAAAACTAATACGGATATGCATTATATCCATATGCATTCTCATGTCGTTTTCCCCTACAATAGAATATAAGCTCCTTGATGGGCCAGACTGTTTCATTTCTGTATTCTTAGCACTCAAAATAATGATTAATAAACATTGATTTTAACTGAATTGTAGCATGACAGTTCTTTTCACATTTGAAATTTCATTTGTTTTATGTATTTGAGGACTTGTTTTTTAATATTTATCTTTTTGGTCTAAAGGATGAGCCATGATACAATTTGAAGGAGTAATTCAGAATATGATGACTCCAACTGAAACATAACAAAATATTTCAAATAGAACTACTTTAAATTGTATAAGTAATTATTTTTTTTAATAAAGCTTTTTATTTGCAAAACATATGAGTGACCTTTCAACATTGACCTTTGCAAAAAAAAACTTTTTTTCCCCAAGCTTTTCCTTTCCCTCCCCCCACCCCCCACCCCTAGATGACAGGTAATCTAATACATGCTAGATAGGATAAATTATATGACAAATCCAATACATGTATACATATCTATACAGTTATCTTACTGCACAAGAAACATCAGATCTAGAAAGAGAAGAAGAAAAAAAAAAAAAACAACCTAAGAAGGAAAACAGAATGCATGGAAATATTCACAGAAAGCGTTAAAATGCTGTGTTGTGGTTCACTCTCAGTTCCCACAGGCCTCTCTCTGGATGTATATGACTATCTTCATCGCAGCACAACTGGTTTGAATCACATCATTGTTGAAGAGAACCATGTCCATCAAAATTGATCATCGTATAGTCTTGTTGCTGTGTATAATGTTCTCCTGGTTCTGCTGATTTCACTCAGCATCAGTTCATGCAAGTCTCTCCAATCCTCTCTGAAATCCTCCTGTTGGTCATTTCTTACAGAACAATAATATTCCATAACATTCATATACCATAATTTATTCAGCCATTCTCCAATTGATGGGCATCTTTTCAATTTCCAGTTTCTTGCCACTACAAAAAGGGCTGCCACAAACATTTTTGCACATGTGGGTCCCTTTCCCTCCTTAAAAATCTCTTTGGGATATAGGCCCCGTAGAAACACTGCTGGGTCAAAGGGTATGCACTGTTTGATAACTCTTTGAGCATAGCTCCAAATTGCTCTCCAGAATGGTTGGATCCGTTCACAGTTCCACCAACAATGTATCAGTGTCCCAGTTTTCCCTCATCCCCTCCAACAGCTATCATTATCATTTCCTGTCATTTGGATGACTCATAAATTTTAACGTGTTTTCTAATTGCTATCCTTGTTTTTCTCATAATTTTGTAGTTTTTCATGATCAAGTGGCACATTCATTATATAGTGTCATTATTTTATTTGCATTTCATTTCGTATTTTTAGCTTATACTTAACTTTGTTGTTATTTTATGGCATTATAATCTTTAGCAGTAGAGTGCATTATTTCTGCTTTTTTTGGTTTGTTTTTAAAAACCATCTCTCCAACTCCATTTATTTGTTAATAGTATTAAAAGAATAGAGAATATTCATACAGCACTCTAAGATTTACCAAGTGTTTTACATACATATTATTTCATTTGATTCTCACAACAACCTTGTGAGATGGGTGCTTTATGAACCCTATTTTACAAATGTGGAAACTGGGGTTTAAAGGGATTATATGACCCATCTGTCACATCTGCAAAGTGTCTAAGGAAGGATTCAAATTCAGATTTTCTGACTCCAAATGCCTGAGTTTGAATTTTAGAAAGGCATACTACTAAATAATCTCTTCTTTTGCTTTATCTTATCATTCAGATCAATAAACATAAGCTAACTAAGCACTGTCTGTGCTAGCAACATAAGGATTGTTAAAAACCTCTCAAGAAGTCTGTATTTCATTTACTAAGAGTAGGATGACATTTATATAACACTTTTTACACAATATTTCTCTGGAGAGAAGTGAAAGAAGAAGGGAATAAATATTTACATGGTACCTACTATGTGCTATAATGTCATATGCAGATGATGACACTTTGATGGCAGAAAGTGAAGAAATAAGAAGCCTCCTGATGAGGATAGGAGAGAAGAGTATAAAAGCTGACTTCAAGATTAACATCAAAGAAACTAAGATGTTAGCAACTGGTCTCTTACTTGCTGACAGAGGGAGAAAAATGGAAGCAATGACATATTTTATATTCTTAAACTCAAAGATAATTGCAGGCAGCCAAGAAATTAAAAGATTCTTGCTCCTTGGAAGGAAAGCTATGGCAAATCTGGATAGCATACCAAAAAGCAGAGACATCATCTTGTCAACATAAGTCCATGTGGTCAAAGGTATGGTTTTTCCAGTAGCAATGTACAGCTTTGAGAGATGGTTGTACCATAAGGAAAGCAGAGCAACAAAAAATTTATGTTCTTTTGAACTGCAATCCTGGAGAAGACTTTTGAGAATCCCTTAGACATCAAGGAAACGAAATCACTCAATTTTAAAGAAAATAATTCACTGGAAGTTCAAATACTGACGTTGAATCTTGAGTATTTTGGCCATGTATCAAGAAGATAAGACTCCTTGGAAAAGATCTTGATGTTGGGAAAAATTAAAGGCAAAAGGAATAGGGGAAAGCAGAGGAACAATGAGCAGGAATTTGGACAAAATTGAAACATAGTGGAGGATAAAAGAACAACTATGTGCTAGGTACTAAGCACTTTACAAATATATTTTACTCCATTACAATCATATACTATGACTTATTTAGCCATTCCCCAACTGATGGGTATTCCCTTAATTTCCAATTCTTTGCCACTACAATAAGAGCTGCTACAAATATTTTTTTTTTTACAAATAGGTTCTTTCCCACCCCTTTTTAAAAAATCTTTTTGGAATATAGACCTAGAAATCCAGGTATTGTTTTATAGTCCTTTAGGCATAGTTACAAATTGCTCTCCAGAATGGTTGAATCTGTTCACAACTCCACCAACAGTGTATTAATGTCCCAATTTTCCTACATCCCCTTCAACATTTATAATTTTTCTTTTTTGTCATATTAGCCAGTCTAGCAGCTTGATGTAGTGCTCAGAGTTGTTTTAATTTGTATTTCTCTAATCAAAAGTGACAGAGCGTTTTTTTCATGACCATATTGGAGAATGACTTGTATTCAAATAAATTTGAGAAATGAAATCTTTATCAGACACTTTCTGTAAACAGGTTTTTCCAGTTTTCTGCTGTCCTAATTTTCATTGCATTGATTTTGTTTATGTAAAAACTTAAAATTTTATATAATCTAAATTATCTATCTTACATTTCTTAATGCTTTAATCTTGTTGGTACTAAATTCTTCCCTTATTCATAGATCTGACAGGTAAACTATTATTCCAGCTCTCCTTCTCTCTGTAGTCCCTTAAGGCATGAATAGGAACTTACAGTACCTTCTTCATTACTCATCTCCAAGCACATACAATGTCCATAATTTAAGTTACTTAAAATTTCATTAGGTACCTTCAGCACCTAGATCTCATTCCCCCTCCCCCCCAACCTCCCCTACCGCCCCGGCCCCATTCCTACTCCAAATGATAATCTCTCCAACCTGAGAGACCCATAGACTACTGGAGAATGTGAGGTAGAAATCTAAATCTGGAGGAAATTAATATTTTGGGAGCTCAAACCTATTAGGATAACAAAACTTAAGTTTAATGTTGTTGAAAGTAGGGTAGTCCCTAAAAGGGCAGTGTTGACAACTATCTTTGCATATATTTGGAAAAATAAAATACTATTAAAAGATTAAAAAAAGGGGGGGAGGGTATTCCAAGTCTTACTTCTGTTTTAAACAGGTTTAAAACTTATTAATACTTTGGGCTCACCCTGAATTTAACTATGAGGTTTTCAAAATATTTTACAAATGTTTTTTCATTTCAATCTGAAACTTTATTAAGCACCAACTATGTGTCAGGCAAGGGATAATATAACCCTAGAATGTATTATAGTATGATTCCCATTTTACAGATGAGGAGGCCAAGTGTAATTAAGTGATTTGCCTAGGATCATAAAAGTGTTCTGTGTAAAGTAGAAATTGAACTCCATCTTTGCAACTAAGTGCTCAAGTTCCGTCTTACTCCACCTTACCCACCAAGTAGCTGGCTCCCTTTACCTCTCTCACTGGTAACCTTTCTAGATGATCTTCCTTCTGCCTCTGAACTTGGAATAAAGTACATTAAGTACTCATATCAACAAATCTTTTTCCTTATAACAGGTTCTACCTCTCCCACCAGCTTCCTGAAATTTCAGTCTGTTGAAGAAGGGAAGTAAGAAACAAAAAGAAAAAAAAAAAAGCATCGAAGAAAAAGGAGAACCCAAGCAAGACCTGCCCTAAAAAAAAAAAAAAAAAATCGTCCGTAAAGAGCTACCACTCCAAGTGGACCACTCCAAGGCTGCCTCTAGGAGGCGCTCTGCCCAGCCCGGGAAACGTTCCAAATTAGTGACGCCATAATGACTCCAAGCAAAAATAAACAGCCCCACACCATCTCCCTTTCAATTAAGGAGGGCTGCATAGATTTGAGAATGGGTGGCACCATACATGCTCCGCTGAGTCTAGGGCCACAGACATGAAGAAAGACGGGAAGGCCGGAAGCAAAAACTCTCCTCACACTGAGGAGAGATGCTGGGGCCAGCACGGTTTGGACCTTCTGCTGCCCAAGATGCTAATTTCCTGTAATGGGAGGAACTGGGGCCAACTGTCAGGGAGGGGGAGGTTCTCAAGAGTTGGTTCTCCAAGGTTGCTACTGCACCCAAGTGCTAGAGAGAGAAAGCACTTCCTGTTCTTTCTCCATCCCTCCCACAATTTCAAGTGATCCTCCAGGACTGGCCTGCCCAGGAGTCAGCCTGTAATTTTGAAGTCCCCTGGAGCTTTGTAGATTTCTTCCCCTACCCTCCACACCCTTTCCTTCCCAGCACAGTCCTATGTTCTTTTTTTTTTTTCTTCTTAAATAGAATATGCCCTCAAAAATCATAGGGCAGTTTTAAGCGTTAATAAAGTGTGTTAAGCTTTAATAGCTAAAAACTGTGCTTAGTCTTTTCAGATGTTTTCCTTCTTACCTTTCTGTTGAATTTATTTAGTTCTAAGAATATTAAAACCCTCTCCATATCATTAAATCAACACCAATGTCCTTTTATAATTCACTTACTTTTGTTGTTGAGGCAATTGGGGTTAAGTGACTTGCCCAGGGACACACAACTATTAAGTGTCTGAGGTCAAATTTGAACTCAGGGCTAGTGCTCTATTCACTTCGCTACCTAGGAGCTCCTCACCTAGGTTAGGGACTTAAATGCTATGTCATTTCATACACATATATTTGATAATTTTTAGGCTTAGTTTTTAGCACAATATTCTTTTCCAATCTATTTCTGCGGTCATTATCAATTTTATAGTTCCTTTATATAAGATGATGACAATGATGATGATCTTGCATTTAAATAGCACTGTGATTTGCTAAACAGTTTTCAGTTGTTGCCACTGATAAGACTACTACCTGTGTTTCAAAAAATAGGTTTCTTGATCATGTTTTCATAATCCTTAGCAACAATTATTTGGTCAATATCACATGTTCCCATATGTGTCACCTGATGTAGCCATCAGCTTTCTTAAGATTTCTTCTTACAGAAACAACCAGCAGGACGATTTCAAAGAGGACTGGAGAGACTTGCATGAACTGATGCTGAGGGAAACGAGCAGAACCAGGAGATCATTATACACGGCAACAACAATACTATATGATGATCAATTCTGATGGATGTGCTCTCTTCACCAATGAAATGTTTCAAACCAGTTCCATTGTTCAGTGAAGAAAGCCATATACACCCAGAGAGAGAGAGATGTGAAATGTGGACTTCAACATAACGTTCTCATACTCTTGATTGATGTTTGCTTACATTGCTTTTCCTTTATCCGATATGTCTTTCGTGTAGATACGATTTTTCTTGCACAACAATAATGTGTGGAAATATGTATACATATATATATATATTCAATTTGTCAAGTATTTTAACATAACGTAGTGGATATCCTGCCATCTAGGGGAGGGGTGGAGAGTTGGGGGGAAAAATTTGTAACAGAAAGCTATGTAAGGGTTAATGTTGAAGAATTACCCACACATGTTTTGCAAATAAAATAAAATTAAAAAAAAAAGATTTCTTCTTACATCTTGAATATAGCTCTGTGAAGATACCAGTTCTCTCTTGTTAATTCCATGTTGACAAACAGTTGTCTTATTATCGCTTAGTGGGAGGCCACCAGTGATAACTGCTTTCTTCCTCTGATCTGCACTGGGGATGAGATAACTCTGGAAAAATAGGTTGGAAGATCTTGAAAGCCAGGATGAGAAATTCATAATTTATTTGCTTGGTACTGGGAAGCCACTGAAAGATTATGAGCAGAGAAATAATTAAGAACAGTTTGCCACAGCAGTGAGTTATGAAAAGGCAACACAATTGCTACTAATATTTTACCAAAGTCTGAAAAATTTTACAGCAATTTTATAGTAACTTACATAGAGTAAATTATATTCAGTTATGACCAAATGTTTATTGGCAATACTGAAAGAACAGTTTAAAGATCTGTCTCTTAAAAGAGAATGTAAAGCTCAAGGAATTTAACTTTTTATGATTCTCTGAATAAATTCAATTATCCATAAAAATTCAGCCATCTACACTCTCCTTCAATAACCTATTTATACCAGATAATTGAGGTCCCACTATAATATAGTGCTATATTTTATCAAGTTACATGAGATCAAAATTGCTATATTTTCTGTAATCTTTATTGAATGAAGTGATTTTGAAACATGATTTCAGGGAAGAAAGTGGGAAGACAATTTAGAAGAATTAGAATTCTTGCTAGACTTGCAGTGTAGGAGCTATGAGATAATAACTACCTCCTCTCCTTACATTATAAATGCAGTTTATTTGTAATATTTTACTTTAAAATTGAAGTCGCTAATCTTATGATTTCTGAGCTGCCTTAACTTTGTTAATAATTGATTTTTTTTACTTGGCACATCTTTAACAAATACCAAAGCATCTGAAAGCATCCAATCTATGTATCTAAACGAATGCATTATTGAACATTCTCCCAGCAGCTTTCCCCTCTCATTTAACCCTTTTGGTCACATTATTAAGATCTGGGGGTGAGAGGGAATATCATACTTCTTATTCTGACCCATTACAAAGCTGATAAAGCACTCAGCTTGATGCTCAGTATGAAGAAAATGTATACATATTTTACTGTCTATATCTATATGACCTGTAAGAAGTTTTCATTACATGAAGATAATTTGGCTGATTCCTCAGTAACCAGAGGAAATTCTGAACCAGATGTAATAGTCTCAGAATCACACTGTATGTTCTAAAGGTGATTTTGCAGCAGAATGAACACATGTACCAAAGACCACCTGCCATGCTCTTTTAAAATACATAATTTGAAAGAGAAACTTGGACTTATGCCAATTCCTTGGCATTGACAAAAGGCTCCACATCAGGTGTTGTTATTATTTGAGTGGAAATGACATTAAAACAGAAGTATTAACATCTGTTTTCCCCCTGCACCCTCAGGACAATAAAACTTTTTCATTGACTTGCAGCTGAAAAATTTCATTGCTTTTTCCATTAGAATATGAGTTTTTGAAAGCAGAGAATGTCTTTTTTCTATTTTATCCTAGTATTCAACAGTAGTTTTGCACATTTGTTGCTTTGACATTTTTCAGTCATATCCAACTTTTGTAATCCCATTTGGGTTTTCTTGGCAAAGATTCTAGAAAAATTTGTCATTTCCTTCTGCAGTTCATTTTACAGGTCAGAAAACTGAGGCAAACAGGGTAAATTGCCTAGGGTCACACAGCTAGTAAGTATCTGAGACCAGATTTGAACTCACTGTTCTATACCAGCAAAATTTGCACATAGTAAATGTTTACTAAATACTTCATTCATCTTTCATGCTTTGTGGGAAATAGGTCACGTGGACTAGATTAAATTCAATAAACATTTATAAGGCACCTCCTGCACTGTACTAAGTGCTGGGAATTATTAAGTCATTTCAGTCATGTTTGACTATTCATGACCCTACTTGGGTTTTCTTGGCAAAGATACTGGACTGGTTTCCCATTTCCTTCTCCAGCTCATTTTAAAGATGAGAAAACTGAGGCCAAAGGAGTAAGTGATTTGCCTGGTGTCACACACTAAGTGTCTGAGATCAAATTTGGACTCAGTAAGATGAATCTTCCTGACTCCAGGGCTGGCACTATATCCACTTTGCCATCTAGCTGTACTTACGCACTGGAAATACAAATAAGAAAAAGACAATCTCTGCCCTCAAAGAGCTTGGTTAATTGATTATTGTCCTTCATTCTTGAAGAGGACCACAGTGATATCACTATGTGAGTCAAGTTACAGTATGTCTGACTGTGACTGATCATTCCAATGTGAGCACAGCTCATGTCAGAACACAAATATTCAATGTGAACTTTGGAGTGGAACTATCTCTAAATGTGTGTATCTCACATTTCTTTTGAACTATTGCAATTCTGCTTTGCTCAAGAGATCCCATTTTTTCTTTGATGAGAGCACCCCATGGTGGGTATTTCTTTGCCAGTATCTCCCATGGCATGCAATCAAATCCTAAATTCCTTAGCAATACTTTGAGAATCTCCCTGTATTGCTTCTTATGACCATCGTGTGAATATTTTCCTTCTGTGAGTTCTCCACAAAGCAGTCTTTTAGGCAAATGTACAATTGGCATTTAGAGCAATCCAGCCAATCCATAAGAATTGTGCTCTCTTCAGAAGAATTTGAATGCTTGGCAATTGAGATGAACAGCACTAGAACTAAAGTGAGAGCAAGAAAATTTGAATGAAAGAGGCATGTCAGTCTAGAACCTGGATCCCTGGTTTTCCACTGGGCTTCACTATTGAGTGAATAGGAGCCTGGCTCTGGGCCACCACTCCCAGGAACCATCCTTCACTGTACCATTTTTTAATTTCTTTAGAACTCTTCCAATGAGAGGATACTCAGTCAGATCTCTCTTTTGCTGCTTCCTAACTATACATTCATCAGACTCTTCTCTGTGCTGTATCTACTTTCACTTTTTTACCCAAGTGAAATAATTTATTTTCATGGCTCTGATAAGTTTTCTTTTTTGTTATTTTTTTTGAGGTTGTTATTCAGAACTTAACATCAAATATGAACATGAGTAATACCTACAGAGAAAACTTTTAAAAGGGAATTGTATATGAAATCAGAAACCTCCATTATATACAGCTTATTTTTTTAAAAATAGATCATTAAATTCAGTATGTTAATTCCAAAGCTGTCCTCATTTTGTGTTTTTCTCTCTGAACCTCATTTTATTCTCTTCTGCATATTTTAAAAATTCTTTTCTGATGCACTTTTCTTTGGAGGTGGGGTATTAGGAGAAATCATTATCATTGCCCCTCTTTACCAATTCTACACTTACTGAAATTTTTAAATCTCCTATAATGAATAAACATAATCAATTAAAGACAAATTTACATATTGGTCATATAAGAAAATTCATCAGGAGGTAGGAAGGATGCTTCATCAGTCCTTTGAAATTGGTTGTTCTTTGCTTTGATCAAAGTTTTTAAGTCCTTCAAAACTGTTCAATCTACAATGTTTATATAGCATAAATTATGTTCCTCATCCTGTTCACTTCATTCTGTATCAATACAACCCCCACCCCCACCCCAGTTTCTCTAAATTTTTTGTCTTTTTTTAATAATACAATAATATTCCATTATGTGCATATTTCATGATTCCTAAGCAGTTCCCCAATTGATAAACTTGCCTTCATTTTCTTACTCTTTATACTAATAAAAATACTGCTATGAATATTTTTGTATATATATAGGTTCTTTGCCTCTTTGTTTTATTTTCTTGAGATATTATTAGGAGAGATATCACTGATTCCTATTTGACTTCCAAAATGACTATAGTAAACCACAAATCTATCAATATAGGATTCATGGGCCTTCCTCCCAGGATATCTTCTCTAAATTGTCATTATCCTTTATTTTAGGTTATATAGATTGGAACTTCAGAGTGGTCTTACTATGATTTTTTTTTCCTTGTTTGCTTTTTTGAGCATTTTTACTTCTTGTTAAGTTTGCTTGATTTTTTTTTCCTTTAGGAAATGCCTTATTTATATAGTTTGACTGTCTAACTATTGGGGAATAGTTGCTGTTCTTATATATTTAATTCAACTTTTTAAATATCTTAGGTAGAAGATATTTATCTGAGAAACTTGATGGAGAAATATTTTTTCCAAGTAAACTGCTTTGCTAATAATGTTAATATAATTGATATTTTAATGCCAAAGCATTTGAATATTATGTAATTAAAATCATCCATTTTATTTCTTGTGATCCTTTTTATCCCTTCCTTTATTGGTCTAAAACTGTTCCATTTATATTTATGTTCCAAAATGTATCATGTTTCCTGTTTCTTTGATTTGTTTATGCTGTGAGCTTTTATGTCCATGTAATGTATCATTTAGAACTCATTAACTCATTGTAGCATATGGTATAAGACGCTGTTCTAAATTTAGTTTCTTCCAATTTGACATCTAGTTTTCTCATTAATTGTTATGAAATAATTATTTCTTACTTCAGTAGTTGGGATCATTGAATAAATTAAAAACTGGAGTTAACAGTGTGTTCATATGTAGAGGAACCCAACTTAGAGCACAGTAAAGCTCTAAAAATGTACCAAATTAAAAAAAAAAAATGCAGAATCAGTTTATAGATTTCTTCACACAGTCTGCACCTGGAAAAAAAATCTGACAAAACACTGTGTAAACTTTGAATATAGATAAACCAGAAAAAGTAGGAAAAGAAATTGCATTGTGAATCCAGATGGATTCAGAAATTAATTCTATGAAGCATTTAAAAACAATTAATTCATATATATATAAATATATGTATAAACTATTTAAAAATAGGCAAAGAAAAAGTTCTACCAATTTCCTTTTATGACAAAAATATGGTGCTGATTCATAAACTAGGAATAGTGAAATCAGAAAAAAAACTATCGACCAATTTCTCTAAAGAATTTTGATGAAAAATTTAATAAAGTGCTAGAAAAAGCGATTACAGCAATATATCACAAGAATTATGCCCTCTGACCAGATGGGATTTGTACCAGAAATATAGGGCTCTTTCAATAGTGGGAAAACTATCAGCACTGCTCATATAACAAAGTCAACAGAAATCACATGATGATCTCAAATGATACAGAAAACATTTTTGACAATAACACTCCTTCCTATTAAAACACTAGAGAGCATAGGAGTAATAATAGGAACTTTCATTAAAATGCTAAGTAGTATCTACCTAAAACCATTAGATAGTATTATCTATAATGGAAATAAGCTAGAAGCCTTCCCAATAAGGTTGAAGCAAGAAGGCCCATTATGACCATTATTAAAAATTACATTTAAAATGCTAGCTGTAGCAAAAAGAGAAGAAAAATAAATTGAAGGAATTAGAATAGGCAATAAAGAAACAAAATGTGTGCTCTGCAAATGATTTGACATTATACTTAGAGAATCCTTGAGAATCAATTAAAAAAACTAGTTGAAATAAGTAATGATTTTAGCAAAGTTGCATGATATAAAATAAACCAACATAAAATTATATTCATTTCTATATATTCCCCAAAAAATCCAACTGTAAGAGATAAAAAGAGATATTCCATTTAAAATAAGAGTGGTCAGTATAAAGTCCTTGTGTGTCTACCTCCAAGACAAACTGGGCATATATGAACACAATTACAAAACTTTTCATGCAAATAAAGTCGGATCTAAACAATTGGAGCTATATTAATTGCTTGTGCTGAGCTAACATAAGGAAAGTAACAATTCTATCTAATTAATTTATTATTCAGTGCCATCCCAATTAAACTATCAAAAGTTATTTTATAGAGCCAGGAAAAAATAAATTGAAAAAGTCATCTGGAAAATCAAATGGTCAAGAATATCAAAGGAATTAGGAAAAAAAAAAAACATGTGAAGGAAAGTGGCCAACCATAGCAGGTCTCAAACACCATTAAAAAGTGATAATCATCAAGACAATCTGGCACTGGCTAAGAAATAGTGATGGATAAGTAGAATAAATTAGATTCACAAGGCACAGTAGCAAATGACTTTAGTAAGGTGATGTTTGATAAACCCCAAAATCCAAGCTTTGAGGACAAAACTCACTATATGATTAAAAACTGTAGGAAAAAGTGGAAAAATTGTTGCAGAAACAAGGTATATATCAACACCCCATACACTATACTAAAATCAGGTCAAAATGGTTGCATAGTTTAGATATAAACATGGATGCCATAAGCAAATTAGGGGATTATAGAATACTTTGCCTGTCAGATCTAAGAATATAGAAAGAATTTATGACTAAACAAGATAAAGAATACTATGAAATTGTTAAAATGGATAATTTTGATTACATCAAATTCAAAAGGTTTTACACAAACAAGACTAATGTAGCCAAGATTAGAAGAAGAGCAGAAAACTGGAGGGAGAGGAATTTGCATCAAGTATCTCTGATAAAGGCCTCATGTCTTAAATATATAAAGAATTAGATCAAATTTACAAGAATATAAGTCATTTCCCAGTTGTTAAATGTCAAAGGATATGAACAAGTGCTTTTCAGATGAATAAATCAAAGCTATCTATTGTTATATAAAAATGTTCTAAATAATTATTGATTAGAGAAATGAAAATTAAAACAACTCTGAGATGCTACCTCATACCTGTTAGATCAGATAATATGATAGAAAAGGAAAATTATAAATGTTGAAGGGGTTAGGGGAAAATTGGAACATTAATGCACAATTAAAGAAGTTTTGAAATGATCCAACCATTCTGGAGCAATTTGGAACTATGCCCAAAGGTTTATGAAACTATATATCCTTTGATCCAGCAATACTGCTAGATGTTTATTTAAAGATTCCCCCAAAAAATAAACAAATAAAGGGGGAAAAGATCCTCTAATACAAAAATAGAATAAGTCTTTTAGTTATGTCCAAGTATTGGAAATTGAGAGAATACGGTCAACTGGGGAAGGCTGAACAACTTGTAGTACATTTTTGTAGTGAAATTGATGATAGATGATGAGCAAAATGATTTCATGAAAACTTGAAAAGGCTTACATGAACTAATTCAAAGTGAAGTAAGCAAAACCAGGAGAACATCATATATAGTAATTGCAATATTATAAAATGGTTAACTGTAATTAGCCACTATTTTCAGCAATACCATGATCCAAAATAATTCTAAAGGACTCACGATGAAAAATGTCAACTACCTACAGAGAGAGAACTGACGAAATCTGAATGCATATTAAAGCATATGTTTCTACTTTATTTTTTTCCGCATTTTTCTTTTGGGAGCAGGGCATGATCTGCATTTTCCTTTACAACATAACTAATATGGACATGTTTTGATGGATTATGCATTTATAAACTATATCAGATTTTTTTTAATGTCTCAGAGAGGGTCAGGGGAAAGAGAGAGGAAGTGAATTTGGAATTTAAAATTTTTTAAAATTATTGTTAAAAATTGATTTTATAGGCAATTGTGAAAATACAAAATATTATAGGACTAAAAAATTTCCCCTGAACACTTTTAACCTCACCTTGCATCCCAAATTTTGTTATATTTATATTATTGTCTTTATTTTATTTAATAATATTATCTACTGATTATATGATTTTTTCTTTGACTTGCCAACTCCTGATAAAATTAGGAATTCTAATGCTTTCTTCAATTTATTGTTATTTTTTTTTGTTTTGGTTGGTAAAGGAAGCATTTCATATTTATATTCTTCTGTATTTCTTTATGAAGGTATTATGATTAACATATAGACAAGTTAAGTAAAGATGCTATAGACAGATATATATCCATGTATTCATACATATGCACATATAGATTCTTTTCTATTCTCATTCAGTAATGGCTTTAGATTTTGCATGTCTGATTTTTTTAATGTTTTGTTTAACTTCTTTCATTTTTTTCTTTATGTAGGGTTTATCCCATAGTTATGAAAAGAGTATATTGAAGTCACTATCATTTTTTTCTGTCTATTTTTTCTTATAACTTGAATAACTTTTTCTTAAAACACTGAGATACTAGGTTCATATATTAGATATTGATATTATTTCATTGACTATGATGCCTTTATAAGTAATGTAATTGTATTATTTATATCTTGTAATCTTGTCTATTATCATATGATATTGTTATTGTTATAGCAGGTTTTTCACATTCATTTGAAGCATAAATGTTATATTCCAGCCCATCATTTGAACTCTATGTGAGTAAATGTGTACTTCTTATATACAAATTTCTTGTTCAGATTCTGAATTCCATGTAAACTTTTGGCATACTATTACTAATTATATGTTTCTCTAAAGTCATGTCCTCTTACTCTAGTCTTTTCCTTTTTCTCCTTTAAAAAAAAGTGATAAAAAGGCTAGTTATCAGTAATGGAAGAAATATGCTTCCATTTCACAGCCTCTTCTCTTTTCCACTTCCCCAGACTCCAATCACTACTTTTTATACTTTTTTTTCTGTTAAACAGCTTTCTTTATGATCCACTTTCCATAGAGGAAATTGGTTTTGCTTGTGACTATGCCTTTTCCCAGTCTAAACTTCCATTTACACCACTCTTTCTTTTTTCAATGATCCCATTTTTTTTACCTGCTGAGTTTATTGTATTACTATACTGTACTCATTGGGCAAGAGTGTGTGTTCAAGCCTTCTTTGTTCAGTTCAGATAACAATGAGTTTTATGTCACAGTAGTTCACCTCATCCCTTCATCCATGTTCACATCTCTTTCCCCACTCACCACAGTTATGAGAATTAGTACATTATGTACCTTTTTTTCTGTTGTCTTCTTTCATATATTCCTATCCTTTGCTTTTTCTTTCTTTTTATTTATTTATTTTCCCCAATTCCTTTATCTTTTTTTATTATAGTTTTTATTTTCAAAACATATGCATGTTTAATTTTTCAACATTGACTCTTGCAAAACCTTCTGTTCCAAATTTCCTCCCTTCTCCCCACCCCTTCCCCTAGATGGCAAGTAACCCAATATATATTTAAAAATATGTTAAATCCAATATATGTATACATAGTTATACAATTATTGTGCTGCACAAGAAAAATCAGATCAAAAAAATGAGAAAGAAAACAAAAACAGCAAACAATGAAAAGAGTGAAAATGCTATGCTGTGATCCACACTCAGTTCCCACAGTCCTCCGTCTGGGTGTAGATGGCTCTTTTCATCACAAGATCATTGAAACTGACTTCAGACATCTCATTGTCAAAAAAAAGCCACATCCATCAGCATTGATTTTCCTATGACTTTGTTGTTGCTATGTACAATGATCTCCTGGTTCTGCTCATTTCATTAGCATCAATTCCTTTTTCTTTCTTCTATTAAGACAATCAAAAAACAAGAACACCCTCAAACTCTATGTTATTTAATTTCTTTTGTGTTTTTGAAGACATTAGGATTCTGACAGGATATTTGTCTCTTCTCTGTATATCAGGATATAAGCACTTTGTAACGTAACACCCTTTCCAATTAATCTAATATGTTTACCTTTCTAAGTTTCTCTTGATTCCTATGTTTCCATTTCAAAATTCTTATCAAGTTTCTGTGTTTTCATCCAGATTCTTAAAAGTCCTCCATTCTATTAAGGCTCCAGTAATCTGACCCATTAGAATGATACTTTGCCATATGGGAAAGGTATTATTGGTTGTATGCCTTTATCATTTTCCCTGTAATTGCTATCCTGTTTTAGCACTTTATCCCAAGAATAGATTCCATGTCCTTTTGGATTTCAGAATGGGATGGTCAGGCCCCATTTACTCTGGCCCCAATTTCCTGTTGTATTTTTTCCCTTATTTTCCATATCCCATTTTGTTTCTGCACACTTCAGAGATTTGGAAGGTTTCAGCATCCTCAGCCAGGCTCTGTCCTTCAGCTGATCTGGAGAGTATCCAGCCAGAGTATCCAGCTCAGGCCTAATAGCCCTCCTGGGACACTCTTTGCCGAGGCCCTTTTACTCTAGCTTTTTTCTCTTTTGGGCTTTCCCCAGCCAGTGTGTTATTGTGGATTTATCTGCCCTGAAGTGTCCCAAACAGGGTGCTTTTTCAGTCTTCCAATGATATTCACTTAACTTTGTGCTAGCTGTTCTGCCATGTCCTAACCTTCTACTGCCTCTCATCCATCTATCTTTTGTGTACTCTGGATGGTTAATGAATTTACCATCATTTCTCTTTGGACTTCTTGATCATTATTCAATATGGTACCATTTTAAATTAATACTGGTATGTAAGTGGGAGAACCAGAATTAAATATGACCTTTCGTGACACCATTTTAACAGAAAGTTTCTAAGATTTTTGATAGTATGATTTATCTCTGATTGGTATTTTTTTGAAAGTGGATATGAGAAAGGATATTAACAGATGCCATTAATGATTGTCACATACCTAGACCTAGCTGCAGACAATGCTGAAGAGGTTTGGGTCACTTTTCACTAATGGATCCAAGGAGGGAGAGTTTGATAATTCCTTTTGCTACAAAAATGTTGACATCCTTGTCATTGCTAACATAAGTGACAAGTCAGGAGAGACCATGAAATTATAGAATCTTCAGTGATCCTGATGCTAGTTATGCTGGCACATCTTTTCTTGCCCTGGCTTGGCAGGAGAGGTCAAAGAGAAATAATTTATAAGAAATCATAGAAAGCACAAATCAGTAAGTTCAGAAGTGGTCTGTATACATTAAATCTGACATTTAAAAATATCACAATGATTCACAGTTCCCTGCATAATATAGATTTTTTTTGCTGTCATATAAGCTTAGTTCTGAGGTACAATATCAATAATTCCATAGAGATAAAAAGGTTTAGTTGAAAATCTAAATAGAATGAGTCCTCAAAAATGAAATGCTAATGTTATTTTTCTGCAGTTACTTTGATTTAGGATAGTGAATCATATTTGAAATTAAGTAGGTTTTACTTTTTTAAAATAGCTTACATTAAAACCTTAGCTATCTTTTAGAACAGCCCAGGTTCTAGAATATCCTTAGAACTCAATGAATGTATCTTTTCCTCATCACTGAGAACTCTTCCTCCAAAAAAAAGAAAATACAGATGTTGAAGAAGCAGCCTCAGATTGCACACCATCAAAAGAGACAAGAGGTCCTGAAAGATGGTACCCAATGTACCAGGATTAACCAGGTCCTTAAGCAAAAGAAATGATTTGTTCTGATTGGCTGGTTATGTTTATAAATGACCACCAGCCACCCTTTTCATACAAAAGTTAGGAAAAATGGGACAGAATTTACAGAAAAGAGACAAAAATAAAGAAGAAAAATGGATAGATATGAGAAAAGATCAGGGGGATCAAGGACAGTAGTTACTATTCACTATATGTGGAATAAAGACCCCAGCAAGCAGCTGACATTCTGACAGTGAAAAAGGGAAATCCAATGACAAGGAAGCTGAAGATAAAAGTCTACAATCTTCCTGTCCAAGGACTATCAACAGCCTTTAAATCAATTTTGGAGCCTTTAAGGCATAAAAACATCTCTACTGTGTTACTTCTGTGGAAAGGGACAAGCAAATATCTCAGCAGAGCCCCATCAGGTTACCCTGTCAAAAGCACACAGATCAATCATTGTTAGCATTTTATAAAATCTGAAACATTCTTTCAAAAAGTATATAGCTCATAGAGTACTGGGCATAGAATCTAGAAGACCAGAGTTCAAGTCCCACCTTTTATACAAGCTGGGTGAACTTTAAGCATATTATTTAACATTCTCAATTTTAAGTTTCTTCATCTGTAAAAGATAGATATCACCTACTAGTGTTGTAGGGAGATAAATGGTACAATGGATAGAGGTCAAGGCCTGGAGTCAAGAAGATTTATCTTTCCAGGTTCAAATCTATCTTCAGACACTTAGTAATTGTGTGACATTAGGCAAGTCACTTAGCCCCATTTGCCTCAGTTTCCTTATCTGTAAAACAAGTTGGAGAAGGAAATGGCAAATAATCCAGTACCTTTGTCAAGAAAACTCTAAAAGGAATAATGAAGAGCTGGACACAATTGAAAATGAATCAGCAACCACAACAACCAGTCTCGTGAGAATCAATTGAGAGCATGTATATAAAAAAACTTCACAAGCTTGAAAACAGACATATAAATGTCACATCAAAAGCTAAGTTATAATACATGAGAATCGAAGTCATGACCTGCTTGAAAGAGCATATGCAAGCAGCACAAATGAGTTAGGGGTATATCAATCCATCTTGTCTTAGACTCAGAGAAAATGGACTAAATACTATTTACAGTCAAGTGGTCAGCATGATACACATTCTTCCAGTGATACAAAGTCATAGTCATGAGCATCACATTTCATTTGTGTATAGTTTCAGTTTTTTAATATTTTTAAGGGTGACCATTTATTGAATACTCACAAAGCCATTTTTTAAAAACAACTTTTAAAATAATTAACCACTAATTAAAAATTAAACCACTTTGAAAACAGAAATTTTGAAAAGGACTCTTTTAAATCTAATCTTGGTCCTTTTCCTAAACTAGAGCCTAAACTTTTCAACATTATTACCCTCTCCTCATATATGATGAGTCTGGCAAGAGTTTAATAATTAGAGACTAAAGGTACATTCTTTGAAATGTCAACTTAAAAAAAACTTTAATAATTGCTTTTTATTTTCAAAATATATGCAAAGATAGTTTTCAACATTGACTGCTGCATTACTTTGTGTTTCAAATCTTTCTCCCTTCCTTTGTTTCTTTGCTCCCACAAAACATTTTTTTTTCTTTTTTTTCAATGTCTTCCTTAGTGTACATGACTCACTGGAATCTTTGACTCAAAAGGTTTAGATGCTTTAATTATTTTAATTGTATAATTCCAAATTGTTTTATAGAAAGATTGTCCTAATGTATAATTCCATGAAAAATTTATGTGTCTGTATTTCAACAGCCCTTCCAAAATGGACTATTCTCATTTTTTTCATCTTTGCCAATTGAAAACTCAGAGTTTTATTTATTTGTTTGCTTTGTTTCTTTTCACCCTTCTCTCATTAATAATAACTTAGACCATTTTAAACATAATTGTTATTAGTTTGAGATTCTTAATTTGAAAACCATTTGTTCATATTCTTTAACCATTTCTTTATTGAAGAATAGCTTTTTGCTTTATTTTTTATATGTGTATGTATATACATACATATATAGGCATATGTGTGTATATGTGTCTGTGTGTATGTGTAAATGCACATACATATTATCAATACTTTATGGATATTTGTTAAACAGATTTTTTCTTAAGTAACTATTTCCTTTTTTTGGCATTAATTTTATGCCTTCTGTTTTCTTTTTACATTAACTCTTTTTTTCCCTATGAATGAGTTCAGAACTCCATTTTGATTGCTCTTTGCATCCCTTTGGCTTACTTAATGGGCACCTATATAGTAAGTGCCCATTGAGAAAATTTGGGGTGTCTTTTGTGCGGCAGGAACACTTAGTAAAACTTACATAAAGCTCAGGTCTAGCAAAAGGAGGGAATAGAAAAGAACTCAACAACATAAAATAGTTATAGGATAGCTGGTTATTTCTACTAATCAAAAAAAAATGTTAAACACACAAAGATTCACGTCTGAGAATGCTGGAGGGATGTGGGAAAGCTGGGACACTGATACATTGTTGGTGGAACTGTGAACGGATCCAGCCATTCTGGAGAGCAATATGGAGCTATGCTCAAAAAGTTATCAAATTGTGCATACCCTTTGACCCAGCAGTATTTCTACTGGGATTATTTCCCAAAGAAATCTTAAAGGAAGGAAAGGGCCCCCATCTGTGCAAGAATGTTTGTGGCAGCCCTTTTTGTAGTGACTAGAAACTGGAAATGGAAGGGATGCCCATCAATTGGAGAATGGCTGAATAAATTATGGTATATGAATGTTATGGAACATTATCGTTCTATAAGAAACAACCAGCAGGATGATTTCAGAGAGGCCTGGATGCTGAGCAAAGTGAGCAGAACCAGGAGATCATTATACATGGCAACAACAAGACTATATGATGATCAGTTCTGATGGACATGTCTCTTCAACAATGAAATGTTTCAAACCACTTCCAATTGTTCAGTGAAGAAAGCCATATACACCTAGAGAGAGGGATATGAAATGTGGACCGCAACATAACATTTTCATGCTCTTTATTGATGTTTGCTTGCATTGTGTTTCCTTTCTCTAATTTTTTTTCTAGTAAATACGATTTTTCTTGCACAACAAGGATGTGTGGAAATATGTATACATATATTCGATTTGTCAAGTATTTTAATACAATTAACATGTAGTGGACTTCCTGCCATCTAGGGGAGGGGTGGGTAGTAGGGGGGGAAATTTGTAACAGAAAGCTTTGTAAGGGTTAATGTTGAAGAATTACCCATAATGTGTTTTGCAAATAAAAAGTTTTAATAATAATAATAAAAAAAGATTCATGTCTGAGCTCTATCCTGTCCAAACAATGATCTCCAGGGCCTTTTCTTCTGGCTCTTTAACCACTGAATCATAATGCCTTTTATAGTAAGAAAGGAACACCTTTGGTCTTATTTTAAATATTGTTATTAAATCATTGTTGTTATAATTCTAATGTAATTTGGGATGAAACTTTGCTAACCAAATATAAAATAGAGCTCAGAGAAAATTCTGTTCTGGAGTCTTTCCTGAAAAAAGATAGCTGTCTGAATATGAAGAATTTGCAGGCTTTGAAATAAACCACACACTGAAAATATCCTTGTACTAATTCATAACATATTAAGGTATATTCCTCCTCCATATTCCATACACAGATTTGATACACATTAAGTACAAGGGTGACAGTGATTTGATAAATCTATGTTTATGTTTTACTTAATTGAAATTCTACATATAATTAATAGGTCAAAGGCACAAAAAGCAGTAGTGAATATTTGGGATGGAATGAGAAAATCAATTAGTAGTAAGGTATTAATGATTACTTGTACTCTGAGTAAATTTTTTCACTTTCTCTAAGCTTCAGTTTCCTCATCTGTTTAATGGATGTGATTTTCAAAACCATATTGAAGTATAAGAGAGGCAATATCCCTCAATCCCACTTAATGTTACCTATCAGATTGCCCTATGCCCTTATATTTTTGTCAAAACATTTGTTTGTTACAAGCAAATCAAATAAAAGATATATATTAGGTGTAAATAATTCCTTAATAAATTTAATAAGTCCTTTAATAAGTTTCAGAGGAGTGACTAGTTTCTAATCAAATCAGATGATAAGTGCATTGGTTGAAAGATTTAGACATACCTCTGGGGCAGGAAGTTTGAACAAAAAAAAAAAAAACAGTTAAACTCAAGAATTTGGGGAAGTAGACACTTATGACTTGAGGGTGGGTAGAGATGTGCCCAGAGGGAGTAATATACTCATCCCTCTTGATAGTGACAGTGTGATTGGAGAGATTGGACCAGTGATAAAACATGAGAGAGGAAAAACTAGACCAATGAGGAAAGATTGCTCTAGGGAGAGCAAGAAATCTACAGAATACAGAAAAATGCAGCAATGGTCTCTCAAGAAAAACACTAAAACTTTAAACCTAGCAAAGAGAGAAGGGCCTCCACAAAGGTAGAACACTTCCAATAATCAAAGACTATGGGTTTACCCTTTGACAGCATGAACTCACTAAATTTGAGCCCACTTTCCCCAAAGATCTTGCACATACAGGGGAAGAACATGTCAAAAAGTTTATAGAATGTTTAGAACAGCTGCTCTTACTATGCCATATCAAAAAGCTGTCTTATGATTGAGTATTGGATTTGCTGAGTTAATTGATAATCATACTAGTTAAGGACTCATGAACAAGAGTGTTAGGCATCATTGTTCAACTCTTTAAGGATACTTATAGAACCCTTAAGAGACAAGTAATCTGCCTTCTGAGGATCCAGTTTTCCCTAAAAATTAGGAGATAGGGAATGAGATCAGAGGGGATGTTAAATAAAAACATGTAGTTTGCAATTTTGTGTAAGGTCAAAGATTTGTTATCTTATTTTAATGTTCTGTATGATTACAGGAAATAAATGAAAAGAAGTTGGGCAGAATGTTTTCTATTGTCAGTTCCAGCTTTGTGATTTTGTAACTTAGAAGCTCTGTGTTTGCTTCTAAGTTTATAGGCTGGTGTTAAAGAAGAGGCATAGGAAGCAGAAAGCTTAGTATTGTCTGATAGCAGAAAATCAAACTAGGAGCATTGACAGGGTGATATACTCTCCCTGTTTTTTTCTTCCTTTCTAATCTTACTTAATCACATAGTTCCCTGTGGTGTTTGAAGAAAGAACTAGAAATCAGCTCCCAGTCCAATATCTTTTAATACATTTTATGAAAAGGCTTGCAAAAAAAATTTAGAATTTCTGTACCTTTACAGGAAAATAAGGATTACTTTATATTTTTCCCCAAGATTTTCTATTCCTATTTGACACTAGGAAATCTGGAAAGGAATAATAAACCCTCTCATTTTAATAGTAACATTGGAGCAGTTGTTTATAGCTTAATAACAAATTGCCACATGCTCAGAAAAGGACTTTGACAGCTTCCCACCTACCTCATTAAGGGAGGAAAAGAAGTTTTATTCATCAAAATCTGTCATCATTTTAACTCGTGGAAATAATTGCTCAAGTGTGACAATCACAACATTTTTCTTTGCTGGATGGTTTCTGCAGCTGGAATATATCATAGTCTCTTTGTAGCTCTGGCTAAATGGTGCTCCAAACACAAGTTCAAACAAAAAATTGAGCCAACAACTGACTCTTCAGCCAAAATGTCACCTGCCAAAATTGGTCTGGTAGACTTTCCTCTTGAATTTACTGCTTTTGTTTCATTCCCTGTAGAGAAATATTCTGCCCAAATTTAGTGTCTAGAACATCTACTCTGAATGCAAGAAAATGCCAAAAACAAAACTAAGATAGCTAAAACTAGTTAAATGACTAACTTGTTTACAACGAAACCTCAAATGTCAATTTTGTGTGTCTCCAAGCCTGTGTAGTAGGTTTTTTCTTTTGTTTATTAATAGAGGAGTTGACTTTTGATTGTGATATGTACATAGCTGTGTTTTCTCCCCCATTAAAATATGAGCTCCTTGATGATGGAGCCAATTTTTAGCTGACTATGTATCCCCCATGCTTGGATCAGTGTCTATCACATAGTAAGCATATAAAATGCCTATTGATTGTTCTTGACTTTGTAGGACCTGTAATAGCATTGGTATAAGAAAATTACTATTAGGAAATCTCTTCCACTAAAGAAAATAGACAACTATTTTTCAATTTATGGACTTTTTATAGATGTTTTTGTTTGTTGTGTTTTTATGTGAGGAAGGGGTTTGTTCAGTTTGGTTTGTTTGTTTGTTTGTTTGTTTGCTTGCTTTGTTTTTTTTTTTTTTTTTGGCAAGGCAATTGGGGTTAAGTGACTTGCCCATGATCAGGCAGCTTGTAAGTATCAAGTGACTGAGGCTGGATTTGAACTCAGATCCTCCTGATTCCAGGGCCATTTACTGCTTCACCTAGAGTTGTCTAAGGCATTGAGATATTAAGAGGCTTTCCAAAAGGTCATAGATCCTGATGTCATATTTGAACTCATGACTCTTTGGCTCCAGGTTGTATTCTTTATTTCTTGTTACTTTGACCAGAATCAAAATAAGCCTAGTAGTCTATTAACCAGAACTAAAAGCAAATATTTTCCCCAAAATATGTTTTTTGACCCAGTTTGAATGAGAATGAGATTGATTGAAATTGATTGAACTCAACATAAAATATGTATCTGGTTGAACTCACACTTGAACCAATTTTAATCCAAGACTGAGGTACAGACTCACAGAGTGAGAGAGTCATGATGGAAGGAGATGTCAATACCTCAGATGTCAGACCTACAGACTTTTTGGTCATTGCTCCTCTCCTTGAAGTCTCCTCTGGAGAGAAGCTTCACAGTGAGATGGGTCTGTACCTGGAAGCTGTTATGTCCTGTTCCTCCAGAGGATCACAAGAGAATCATGGAAAATTTAGTTGTTTCAGGAAGGTGACACAGCACCTAGCACCTTTTAAAAGGAATAATACATCTTCAGGGTCAAGTATCAAAAGATAACCCCTTTAAAGATAAACAGGGAAGGGCAGCTAGATGGTAAAATGGATAGAGTACTGGCCCTGGAGTCAGGAGCACCTGAGTTTAAATTCAGCCTCAGACATTTAACAATTATAACCTTTGTAATGTGGGCAAGTCACTTAACCCCAATTTCAAGAAAGAAAGGAAAAAAGGAAGAAAGAAAGAAAGAAAGAAAGAAAGAAAGAAAGAAAGAAAGAAAGAAAGAAAGAAAGAAAGAAAGAAAGAAAGAAAGAAAGAAAGAAAGAAAGAAAGAAAGAAAGAAAGAAAGAAAGGAAGGAAATAAACAGCAATCATAACTGTGGATATGAATGAGATGAACTTACCAATAAAATGGAAGTGGATATCAGATTGGACTAAAAAGCAGAATATTACAATGTGCTGCATACAAGAAACAAACCGGAAGCGGAGAGATACAAACTAAGTAAAGGTAAGTGGTTGGAGAAGAATCTATTATGCTTCAGTTGAAACTAAAAAAAAAAAAAAAAAAAAAACAGAAATGACAACAATAATTTCAGACAAAGAAAAAGCAAAAATAGACCTAATTGAAAGAGATAAGCAAGAAAATTACATCTTGCTACATGGTGCCATAGCTAATGAAATAAAATCAATTATAAATCTATAAGCATCAAATTTTAAAGTATCCAATGTCTTAAATCTAACTGAAAACTAAAACTGAGAAAACTGAATGGGAATAGAAATGAACATGCATTTTGTACTGCTGAGGAAGTCCATGGCACCTAAACAAAAATTGACTATAAAGACAAAAACAAAAAAAAAACAAAAAAACCTCAACAATTTACAGCTAAATGCAGAAAAGTAGAAATATCAAATACATCCTTTTCAGTTCATAATGCAACAAAACCATATTCAATAAAGGATTGTAGAAATAGATTAAAATTATTGGAAATTAAATAATAATCCTAAAAATGAATATGCCAAAGAACAAATCATAAAAATAATAATTTTATTAAAGAAAATGACAAGAGTGAGACAATATACCAAAATTTATAGGATGCAACCAAAGCAGTACTTAAGGGAAAATTTATATTTTTAAATGTTTACATCAATAAAATAGAGAATGAGCTGATGAATGAATCTGGCACAAAACTAAAGGGAAAAAAACTAGAAAAAGAACAAATTAGAAAATCCCAATTAAACATCAAATTGGAAATTCTGAAAATCAAAGGAGAGATTAACAAAATTAAAAGTAAGAAAACCATTGAATTAGTAGATAAAACTAACAGGTAATTTCATGGTGGAAAAAACAATAAAATAAATAAACCATTGATTGATTAAAAAAAAGAAAACCAAATTACTGGTATCAAAAATGAAGAAGGTAAATTTACTAGCAATGAAGAGAAAATGAGAGCAATTTATTAAGAGGTATTTTGATCAATTATATGCCAATAAATCTGAGTGCTTTGCAGAAATAAATTTAAATAGGCTTATTCTCTTAGTCTTGCTATCTATTACACTTTTTCTCCCCCCCCCCATAAAAAAGAAATCCAGTTTATATCAAACTTTCACGTGGACTATAATTAAAATGCAATTCCCAAATCCCTTTGGTGGAGATACATTCACTGGAAGATACCAATGCTTTGTACCTATGTGAGGAATGGAGTGAGTTTTAGAATAGAGAGAAGAGATATTCAGTCTCAGTTTCTTTAGGGTTTCAGTAGTCCCTTTGCACTCCAGTCACTTTGAGCACTTTTGGTGTCTAACTTTGAGAGAGAAAATGGATGATGCAACTCCTCTTCAGGTTGCTAAAAGGAGAATAAGACTCTAGGAAGGAACTAACATAAGATCACCTAGCAGTTTCCATCATGTCCTTATCCCCAACTTGCTGAACTAAAGAGTTCAAGAAATTTCCTCTTGAGAGAGATCTGGAACTTTTTCAACGGAAGTGAGTTACATCATTCCCACTGGGAGAACTCCATTTTGTATTGTCTGGTACATATTTCCCTTTGCATGTGTTTATTCTCATTTCTTCTTTGCTCTTGCCTTGAATAAATAGTTTTCTTTGTTCCTTGCTATGTGTGCTTATTGTAGAACTGATATTTGGTAAAAAGAGAACCAAGCCTTAGATCGAAATTTTGGGTTCTCCTTTCCCCATTAATAAGAAAAAAAAATTAGAAGTTGAGTTTGAAACTAAAATATACATTCCTCAGACTAATAACATTTAACAAAGTAGATAGATATAATTCTATCCTAATATCCTCTCTCTCTCTAAGGAGAGCAAAGTAGCCAAGTTTCTGGCCCCATTATTTTGCTTCCGCTCTTGGCAGGAAATAGTCTCCCTTAAAGAAAAGTAAGGAAGAAAGAGGATAAAGGTGTTTAATCAGTCTCCCTTTGACAACACCACCATGCAACATGGAGGAGGGAGGGGACATCCTCACTACACTCTTATTATAATAGACATTGCTAAAGCTTCCTTGGTCTTCCCAGCTATAACAGCTTCTTAGTTGCACACATCATGGAAGATAGTGCTGAATTTTCCCATTTTTGTACTGAAAGCAGATTCTCCTTACTTGAACAATTCTGGGACTCACATGAATTCTTGCCCCAAGTTTCTTAGAGAAAACATCTCCCTGCAAAGTACATCATCCACTATGGATGGATGATAGGAGTGAATCTCCCAAGAGCATTTCATTACAGGATTAGTAGCAAAGCAGAATTGTTACAGTTCATGGAATCATGAAGTTTTCAAGCTTTGTCCCCAAAAAGGGTAGTGAAGTAACAATTGTGGAAGAGGATAAATGAATAGGATGCATCTGTATATCTTATCTTTCATCCCAAAGGACCATTTGAAGATCCAAGTTTTGAGTATATCCTTTAATTAACAAAAAGAGCATTTTCCCAATATATATAATGGATTAATAATGAGTTAGGCCCAGACCTGAGTAAAAAAAGAAGAAAGTAGGTTGAATTATGTTTAGGAAATCACATATTGCTTTAAGGAATCCTGTTTTTTGCATCCAGTGTTTAAATCGATTATTGGAAATAAAAAGGAAACTAAGGATAAAGTTGCCAAACCACCTGTAATTTAACCTGCAAAGGTAGCATTTTCATATCAAACCAGATCAACTAACTTCTCAGATGTCAGTTTTATAGAGCTTTTTTAATAATAGAAAAGAGGAATTGGAAATAGTATAGAAACTTCTTTTGAACATAATTCAACTGAACAAGTCAGTTCACCTGACCAGTTTTCTTCTCCCAGCCTTTCTTAAACCTATGAGCGATATCCTTTCCTCCATGTGATACTTTTTGTAACAAAAAATTACATTGGGAAAGAGAATGTGGTCAGTGGTTTGTAATCAACCTCTCTATCTTCCTTAAAAGAGTCCATGATTCGATTTAAACTCAGAGGGCAGCTTATATACTAAGAATGGGGAAAAATAACTTAACCCCTGGCTAACTTTTCTCTAGCTGATAGAAAGAAGGATTTAATCTCTGGTCAACCTTGCTTTCCACTAGAAAAGGGTATTTAGTCTTTTGAAAAAACTTATAATCTTCTGATTATCTTATTCTTCTAAATTATCTGCTACTAAATGATAAAATCCTCTCAATCTATCTATTAAATCTATAGGTTACCTAGACTTAAGAGACTATGTTAGTCTAGCTTAACTGTGAGAGTTATCTTTTCTTAAAGAAGAGAGCTGAATCCCATAATCAAACTAAAAATAAATTATATCATTCAATAACTGATTTCCTTTGTCATGAGAAAAGATAAGATTTTCAATAACAACATCCTATCAATCATGTTATATGGCAGAAAAGGACTTAAAATTCTTGATAAGTCCATAGTGGGTATATGTAAGCAGCAGCATATTATAACTTGAAAAACAGATTGGACATTTCATCTCAGTGATGTAGGGAAATGATAGATAAGGAACTTTCCTGAAGAAGTTGTATAAAAACCATCTTCAAGAACACAGATGACAAGAAAAGGAAGTGGGCCAATGTATTGAGACTGATAGCTAACAGATGAATAGCTTCAATATCAAATTGATATACATTAAGCACTAAAAGATTTACTAGAAGTCTTCTAGAGCTTTGCAGGCTGTCAATGGAGGAGTAACAATAATCACAGGCATATGGATTACACAGGATGAGAAAGCACAGAAGGGTTATGATTGGCCCCAGTAGAGAGAATGTGTTCACTGATAATAAACAAGATCCATAAAAGTACCAAGGTGCCTATATGTCTGTTTTCTTTGAAAGAAATCTCATTCAAGGGACATAAACTATATTCAGGGGTGGTGCATATTCCCACAGGTATGTTCCTTAGTAAAAATGATATAGGAGAAAAAGAAAATGAATATAAAAAATAGCTCACAACTTTTCCCAAATATAGCTCAAGTTTATGAAATCTCAGGATCGATGTCTTTATCTTCCAATAGTTTCCTCATCAAAAGAAAATCAAAGTAAACATGAGTCACTAACCAGTATATGTTTTATATCTGACTCAATTCCATTCTACTGGGAAACCTTAAGTAATGATTTTTGCATCTATAGAATGGTAGAAGCTCTATTTTCCTTTAGGTAAATGACTATACTACAAAGCTCCTATTTTATGTGGATGATGAAAGTTAAAGAAATGCAGCAAAACAGTAATAATTAAGAAGTAATTTTCATTAGATCAATTGATAATATTCCTGATTCATTAAAATGAATTCAAGGTCTGGTTTAGTTATACAAATGCTCCAGTCATCTCTGGTTTCCCCTCCCTTCCTGAGTTTCATCTATGATAAATTGGAAATTAGCTGGTGCATTCTAATCCTTTTAATTAACAAGAAATATCTTAAGTACTTTATCATATGGAATCACCTTAGTTCAAGTCCTAATTATCTCACTCCTGGATTATTGCATTAGCCTCCTAATTGACCTCCCTATCTCAGTAGCTCCTTTCTCCAATATATCTCCTACATAGCTATCAAAATGGATTTTCCTAAAATGAAGATCTGACCATGTCACTCCAACACTCAGTAGACCTGAATGGATTCTTATTGTCCCTAGAATCAAGCATAACCTCTCACTTGGTTTTTAAAGTCCTTTACAACTTGCTTTATCTTACCTTTTCAATCTTATTTTATATTACTCCCCTTGCTGTGTTTAAGTCTAGCTCAAACTCACCTTATTCTTCCTTTCATACAATGCTCCATCTCTCATCTATATGACTTTGAACTTTCCTGAACCCTCTCCCTGAATTGCACTCCAAATTCATCTTTTCTGTTTCCTTCAAAAGTCTTCTCATGCCATATATTAAATATGAAGCCTTTTCTGATCTCCCAAATTGTTAATGTTCCCTTGTATGTATCAATGCACATATAGTCTCCCCTAATATCATATAAACTTCTAGAGCAGATATTGTTTCATTTTTGTCTTTGTATTGCCAACACTTAGCATAGTGTCTAGTATATTAGGTATTCAGTATATTCTTGCTAATTGATTATTATGAGTTAGATATTTGAAGGGGATAAGACAGAGAAGCTTCCTTCAATCAGCAACAAAAGATGGCAGATAGCTGGAGTAATCTAAGGCTGAAGCTTGGTAACATTCAATCAGTGATATGATATTGTAGCGAGGGACCCAAGAGAAAAGGACATTGTAAAGTTGAATTGTTTCACAAAGGGGTCAAGATGAGGGGAAAAGCAAAGAGTGGCTAGTGTGGGAGGAAAAACTGAGGAGTTGAGGCATTAAAGGTTACAGTGTGAATAAAGTGTGTGGTTTGTAGGGTTTGGTCAGGGAAAGAAAGTAGAGAGGTGGAAATGCAATAGATAATGATTAGGTAACAGGATCTCAGAATTCTGGAACATAGAAGTAGTCTATTTGTGTGTGACAGGCAAGATCAAGGTTGTAAGTTCTTTATGTCTGGCTGAAATAGGGCAGACGGGTAGAAGGTCATGGGAAATGAGTATGATTAGGGTCTTTGAGTGAAAGCCCATAGAGATGCAGAAGTCCCTTGAGATGAGAGCAGGAGAAAAATTCTGTTCCAGGTGCTGAACTCATTCTGGAAGGCAGAGGAGTGACTCTGGAAGCCAGGAGACAACAGCTATCAGATTTTTTTATTGGATAGTAAATAAGAATTTTATGAACTTCAGAGAAGGAGAGGTTATTGAGTAATAGTGGTAGGGGAAGGAACTAGAATGAAGGAAGGTATATCCACTATTGAAAAGTAAAACCAATACTGGAAAGCCAGGGGAGTTATGTTATCAGAGGGAAGCCATGTTCCATAAATAGGAATTGTTTTATTCCTTATATTGTATGTCCCTAGTATAATGCCTGGAACAAGTGGATGCTTAATAAATAATTGCAGATCAATTGATAGAGCTGAATTGGAAATTGTAGTAAAATAAATAAAAGCTGAATGGCAGATTACAGGAACTGCAGAAAACAGTATCATTGGGAGCACTGTCAAGGTACAGTGACCCTGACTTAGATCAATATACAGTCTGTACATGTTTTGGGGGGAGACCTGTGCACTAAAGAGGAATATCATCTTTATTTCCATTCAGATGCAAATATTATGTTTCTATTAACCAGTAAATAAAATTGATCATACTTTGAGCTTTGTGAGTCCATGGTGTCTGTCATACTAAGCGTACCCTTGGAGATTGCCAGATAGTCACATTCTCATATCATTGGGAGGTGAAGAACAGAAGTGTCAAGTCATGAGAAGTGAGAGATTCCCATAAAGCCCTCTATCAGAAGAGCCTCTGACAAGAAGGCTGAGCATGATGATATGAACATGCCCTTTGGGCTCAACCAGCCATAACCATCATTCAAGTTGCCCACAGACTGCATTCTGTATAGAATGATCATGAATGGTAACTATGCAAAGAGGGAGGGGATCCTCTCCCCAGTACACACACATATTTGTGTTTAAAATATCTCCCCTTCAAACATTTGCAAATCCTTAAAGGACTCTAAAACTTCCAGGGATCAGATCCCACTAAATGGAATGCATTCACCTTAAATGATTCCTTAATTATACTTATTTTTTCCCTCTCAGACTCAATGACTTAACTAATCAAAGGGGACCATTTTCATAAAGAGAAGTTAAAGAAAAACAAATTAAGGCTAGAACTACAGAAGATAAAAAAGAAAGAGAAATTATGTGTTCTGGTACAATCCCTGGGACTTACAGTATTCAAGTAGGCAGGGAAAGATTTGGAGGTGGATCAATACCCACCACCAGAGCTACCACCAAGAGTGTAATCTATAGCCCCTGTCACCATCAGCTTGACTTTTTTCCTGCTTTTTGCTCTTTCTAATTCAGTACTTTCCAAAAAGATAATTTAAAGAGGTGGTTTCTATTAATTACCAGTTATCTGATTGCCCCTCTTTAGTCACTACCTAAAGGTTTAACCTCTTCCAGTATCAATTTGCTTCTTTTCTTACTTATAGAAGGGAGCATTTTTCTTTATTCTTCCTCATTTTAGATAGAACAGAATGGTTTCCTGTTGTTTTTTATACTTCATACAAGAAGCAATTCCTTTTACTTGATACTTTCCTTACAATCCCATGTAATGACACCAAAAAATCCCTGGTGACTTGGTCCAATTTCAATTTCTTCCTTTTGTGGTTTTCTCTTTGGTTTTCCAGTCTCTGCACTAACCTAGATTTATCATTTTTTTTTAACATTTCCTATTTTTACTGCATAGTATTAAATGGAATCAATTAAAATATCTTGCTCTTGAATGATCCTGAGTACCCTGAATAATGTTGATATCTTTACTCTGAGTGGGCAGATCTATCCAGTAAACCAAATCTGTCTCCTCTGTGGCTAACAAAGAACAAAAAAAAGATAAATTCTAGTTTGGGGCAGTATTCACATTTTCTGTTTCTGTTCAAATTTGCTCTTGACAACTAACTGCCTCTTCTCCCCTCTCTGATTCAGCCATTTTTAGCAAGTATATTTCCCTTCTCTGCCTCAGACCTCATGAATACAAAATTACATTCCCAGGTGAACTCCAGGGAACACAGAGGTCTTCTTATTACCTGGGATAAACTAATGATGATAATGGAATTCTATCTCCACTTTCTTTGGGAGACATGGGACCTCACTATGATCTGATGTTCCATATAGGGAACTTGTTTAAAACTCATGAATCCTGAAATACATACATACACTAGAGAAAAAGGGTAGTCATATCATTTCTATCATCTTCATTTTTTACCTGGAAGCTTTGCCCGGATGTTTTGTTTTCATTATCAATGAATCAATAAATTTATTAAACAACTATTAAATGCCAAGCACTGTTCCAGAAATAAAAGCACAGTGACTGAAACAATTACTAAAAGGTAATCTCAAGGATTACCTTTTAGTAGAAGAGATAAGGCATGTATAAATACATACAGTGTAAATATAGAGAGAATAAATACACATAAATACGTAATTCAAGTTAATTTATGAGGGAAGAATGAGTATTTAAGGAAATTTGATGGTGCTTTAAGTTACACCTTGAAGAAAGAAAGATTCCATGAAGAAGTGAGCAAGGACTATATTATTCACATCTGTGAAAGCTAATGGAAAAGCACAGAGATAGGAGATGGAGAGCCATGAGTGAGGAATAGGAAGAGTGATGATTTTGGCTGGATCATTTAGTTTAAGAGAAGGAGCAATGTTTAATGGGGCTGAAAAGATTTGTTGGGGCAAAATTGTGAAGTTCTAAAAGCTAAACCATGAAGTTTATATTGAATTCTAGAAGCAATAGAAATCCACTGGAGTTTATTGAGTAGGGCTATGACATGGTCAGATCTGCCCTTAAGGAGAATCACTTTAAAAGCAAAATGGAGAATCGATTGAAACAAAGAGAAACTTAAAAGAGGGAAGCCAATAGGAGAACATTAAAATGATCTGTGTGAGAAGTAATGAGGACCTAAACTAAGATAATAGTATAAACTGTATTATATGTGGACATATGTACAAATACATGCACATACACACATGTACATACATATGTTTTTTGTAAATAGGATTGAGGGTTGTATGTGTGCATATGTATATATATGTATTTATCTCTGTATATATGCATATATATGTATCTATACATAAGGGATGTGTGTATGAATGTGTGTGTGTGTGTGGGTATGGCAATTAGATGGCATAATAGATAGAGCATTGGGCTTAGGTACAGGAAGACCTCAGTTAAAATACAGCCTCAAATGTTTAGTAGCTGTGTGATCTTGGGCAGGTCATTTAATCTCTTTTTATCTGGCAGAGGAAATGGAAAGCCAGTCCAGTATCTTTGCCAAGAAAAATCCCATGGACAGAAATCTTGAGATCATAAAGAAACAAATGATCAACAACAACATATGTGTTTGTGTGATAAACATAATAACATTGATTAATTTTATAGGAGCTGTTTAAAAGAAGAATATATAAAGAGAAAAAAAAGTAAAAGTCAATCATTAGGAAATATGCACAGTTTGGGGGGCATGATTTGGATGATGAACCAGTACAAGAGATTGAGTAGTTAGAAAGAAAATTAATTCTCACTGTATTGACTTGGTTTGGTCAAAAGTTCTTTAATTTATATAATTTAAAGTGACCTTTTATTACCTATGAATTTTTCTTGTCAAAAACCTCCTCTCCCATCAAGTTCTATAAGAAAATTTCAAAGGGACAAGAACATTCAGAATAGAGGATTAACAGTATGAAATGTAGAAAATAGGTCAAGAAGAATGAGGCCTGAAAAAAAGACAATCAAATGTAGCAATTAAGAAATCTTTCATAAAATTAGACAGCAGTATCAGTCAAATGATGAGATCTGAAAGGAGAGTGCAGAGTAAAGAGTGAGAAATTGAAGACACTGGAGGCAATGAATATAGCCAGTTTTACTAGCAGTTTGGCTCAGGGATAGTAAAAATATAGAATGATAATTTGGAGGGATGCTAAGAGGTCTATTGAATGTTTTGTTGTTGTTATAAGGATAGAAAAAAAACATGGGCATGTTTGAAGTCTATAAGAAAGGTACCAATAGAGAGGGAGTTCAATGATTAAAGAAAAGGAGGATGATTAAATTTTCAATCTTCTGCTGATGATGGAGGCAGGTAGGATTTTAAGTCCATGAGTTCTTTGATGTTGGAATCACAGAACCTAAGAGATGAAAGAGACTTCAGAGGTCATTTTGTTCAACTCATGCCTGAAGAAAAATGCCCTTTATGATATCACTGACAAGTCATTAATAGATTTGGGCATGAAGACCCCAGAAGATAGGGAGTTCACTAACATTCCGTTTGGGTTTGTTCCACTTTTGAAGAGCTTTTTAAAGGAAGTTATACTTTTTCCTCAGCTTAAATTTGTTCCTCTTTGACTTCCTAATTCTGCCTTCTGGTAGTTAGTCTTCCAATCTCAGTTCCTAATTGGGACCTTAATTGTTTAATTATTCTTAATTGTTTGCTCCCAACCTCTTTTTTTCCCTGGATTTCTATCATGAACTTCCATTTTCTTTAACTTCTCTTAGCATGAGTTCCTCATTAGTAAAATAAGGTTGTTGGATTCCATGACTTAAATCCTTTACATCAGTAGATTTGTGATACTTTGTCTTTGTGTTGGTTATTGGCCAAACTGAAGCTCTTTTGTAGTTGTAGTAGTTGTTTTTTTTTTTATTTTCAAAGAAAGCCAATGACATCACAGAGTAATGCCTTGGCTCATGCATAAATTGGATTAATGCGAGGCAGAGCTGCACAAAGTCATCGGCTCTCTCTTCTAGAATCATCAAAGTCCAGTAGCAAGACAAAATTCATGAAGACCAACCAAGTGACATTTTCAATGTCTGGCAAAGGTCTAAGCATTCCACAGAAGTTGTTTCAACACTGAAGAAGACCATATACACCCAGAGAGAGGGGTATGAAATATGGACCACAACGGAACATTTTCATGCTCTCTATTGATGTTTGCTTGCATTGTGTTTGCTTTCTCTGATTTTCTTTTTTTTTCTTGTAGACAGGATTTTTCTTGCACAACTTGTCAAGTATTTCAACATTATTAACATGTAGTGGACTTCCTGCCATCTAGGGGAGGGGAGGGGACTGGGGGTAAAATTTGTAATGGAAAGCTTTCTAAAGATCAATACTGAGGGACTACCCATACATATGTTATACAAATAAAAAGCTTTAATTAAAAAAAGAACTTGTTTCAATCACTTTCATAGCTATTGGAACAAATTGTTTTTAATCACCCATTCCACAAGAAGAAGTCTTCACATGCTTGCAATAGATAGTCCCCTAATTCACCAATGGTGAATTTACTTAATTCTTAACACTTAACCTTATTTATCTTCTCTGCCAAGACAGTTTTACCAGCTAATTGTCACTTCACATGCAGCAGCTTCTCAGAGCCACAGGTGAACACCAAATGTGGATGACTAGTCCTGAAAGGCACTGGCAAGCCCTCATACCAGGGATGCCAGTTCTCCTTGAATACTTGTATTCAAGTTGTTTTGTTTTTGTTTTTGTTTTTGTTTTTTTATATATCATTACTGAAGTTAAAGTGAGAGCATGACTTTATCAGAACTTTCACCTGCTCATCTAAATCAGAAACACTACTTGTTAATATCACAAGTATATAAAGAACAGTCTTTTTTGTGTTTATTTTTAAAAGAAATTAAATCAAATGTCCTAAATGTACTACTATGCTTTTGTGTATTACTCAGTTGTTGTGGTAATGATGGTTCCTGTTGTTTTCAAGAATAAAAAAACATGGGGCAGCTAGGTGGCGTAGTGGATAGAGTACCAGCCCTGAAGTCAGGAGGACCTGAGTTCAACTGTGATCTCAGACACTTAACATTCCCTAGCTGTGTGACCCTGGGCAAGTCACTTAATCCCAATTGCCTCAGTAAAAAGCAAATAATAATAATAATTAATTAATTAAAAAATAAAAAAAACATGGGGGGAGGAGTTTAAAAAGAAGGATTTTTTTGTTTGTTTGTTTTGACCTGTTACGTGATTGCAACTAAATGATGTAACAATACGTATCTTGTTTGAAGAGGTTACTTAAATCACCTTAATTTCTCTTTCAGTGGTAAAAGAGCTCCCAAAATATAGTTTTATAGTGCAACAAACTGCCCTTAATACAGGAGTAAACTTAAAAGCTAAAAACTTAGGATATGAACCTTTTCTGTCTCTGCTGCTTATTCAGCTCTTTTCAACCTAAGCCATCATAATGAGTCTATTTCTTTTACACAATTAAAAGTAGTTAGAAGAGTATCTAATTACGTATTTAATGAAAAGAAAACTTTAATATTTCCCAGAAGTATCTACATACTCATAATCCAGGCAACCATATAATCAAAGCTTCTTTTATTCATGTTATTATTTCCTTTTTTCTTCCTTCCTTTGTTCCTTTCTTCCTTCCTTTTTTCCTTCCTTCCTTCCTGCCTTCCTTCTTTCCTGCCTTCTTTCTTTCTTTCTTTTATCCCTTCATTTTTTTCAAAATTTATTAAGTGGCTACTATGTGCAAAGACCAATATTAAATGGTAAAGCTATTACAAAGATAGATATGGCATGATCTTTATTTTAATAGACTCAAGTTCTAATAATGATGACAAGATACAGAGTAAACATAAATAACAATCGGACAGAAAAGAATATAATCAGTATTATAACAAATATACAAAAGAACACCAAAATAGTTTAGAAAAGATACTGTAGGCCCAGACATTTTTTCTATAGTTCCAAGTATTTCAAAGAGTGGTTAAAACAGTAGAAGATGCCCCACATGGAATGTGGGCACCAGACAAATCTCTTTAAAACAACAGTATCCCTTAGCAATAAATTGCTTGTATAGTATCTCAGCCCACTGAAACAGCATAGTCCAGTCATTCTGGTGCCTAAGAGTTGTCATTTAATTACGTCTTCTTTACTTGTGTCTGGAATAATTACATTTCCTTAAATGATTTCTGTCAGCCATGAAGTTATTCCGGTGCCTTGACTTGAAAAATTAAATCATGATTGATTGTGAACACATCACAATTGTTTTTAGTGGGGTTTTTTTTGTTTTTGTTTTTTTGTTTTGTTTTTTCAAGGGCCATCACAGGCTTGGAGAAAAGCAGCAGCAGTGACTAAGGGCAGGTACACAGAGCTAGGAAATGACCCTGAACAATAAATGAGGCAACTAGATGGTGTGGTGTACAGGTTTCTCGGTTTGGAATCAAAACTGAGGGAAAACCCTGCCTCAGACGCTAGCTGTGCCTTTCTTTGCAAGTTACTTAAAATCTCAGTCTCTTGATATCTACATGGGGGAATTGGACATAATGATCTCTAAGGTCCAATCTAAATATGCAGCCTTATGAGAATGGATAAGAAATGTCTTATCCATATAAACAATATTGATTGTCTAACAAGTGTTGCAAAAATAGTATTATTTTTTGAGATATCTCCTTTTTATATCCTTTATAACTAATTACTTGCCTAGTCTTGTCAGTGTATGCTTCAAAATGTTTACTATACTTATACCATGCTATTCATTCTGATACTATTCTGTATGATGTTCGATCTTATGCCCATATTTTTCCCCAAAGTTTTTTTTCCTTTCTTTCTAGTTATACAGGATACCCTGTTTTGTGTATGTGTTTCTTCCTTTTTTAATTATTAAATCCTTTTATTTTCAAAACATATGCATAGATATTTTCAGCATTCCCCCTTGCAAAACCTTGTGTTACAATTTTTTTTTCTCTTCCTTTCCCTCCCTACCTTCCCTAGATGGCAAGTAATCCAATCTATGTTAAATATGTGCAATTCTTCTCTACATATTTTCACAACTATCATGCTACACAAGAAAAATCAGATCAAGGAAAAAAATGAGAAAGAAAATGAAAAGCAAGCAAACAACAAAAAGAATGAAAATACTATGTTGTGATCCTGATTCAGTCTCCACAGTTCTCTCCCTGGATGCATATGACTCTCCTTATCACAAGACCATTGGAACTGATCTGAATCATCTCATTGAAAAGAGTCATATCCATCAGAACTGATCATTGTATAATCTTGCTGTTGCCATCTACAATGATCTCCTGATTCTGCTCACTTCACTTAGTATCAGTTCATATAAGTTTCTTTTTTTTAATATAAAGTTTTTTATTTACAAAACATATGAGTGATTTTTCTACATTGACCTTTGCAAAAAACTTTTTTCCCAAGCTTTTCCCCTCCTTCCCCCCACCTCCCACCCCTAGGTGACAGGTAATCTAATACATGCTAAATAGGATAAATTATATGACAAATACAATACATGTATACATATCTATACAGTTATCTTACTGCACAAGAAACATCAGATCTAGAAAGAAAAGGAGAGAAAAACAACCTAAGAAGGAAAACAAAATGCATGGAAATATTCACAGAAAGCGTTAAAATGCTGTGTTGTGGTTCACACTCAGTTCCCACAGGCCTCTCTCTGGATGTATATGACTATCTTCATCGCAGAACTACTGGTTTGAATCACATCATTGTTGAAGAGAACCATGTCCATCAAAACTGATCATCGTATAGTCTTGTTGCTGTATATAATGTTCTCCTGGTTCTGCTGATTTCACTCAGCATCAGTTCATG
>JAJPUD010010134.1:55767-65781 GCA_023553655.1 Myrmecobius fasciatus
TCTCCAATTGATGGGCATCCCTTCAGTTTCCAGTTTCTAGCCACTACAAAAAGGGCTGCCACAAACATTCTTGCACAGGTGGGTCCCTTTCCCTCCTCTAAGATCTCTTTGGGATTTGGCCCATTAGAAACACTGCTGGGTCAAATGGTATGCACAGTTTGATAACTTTTTGAGCATAGTTCCAAATTGCTCTCCAGAATGGTTGGATCCGTTCACAGTTCCACCAACAATGTATCAGTGTCCCAGTTTTCCCACATCCCCTCCAACAGTTATCATTATCATTTCCTGTCATTTTAACCAATCTGACAGGTGTGTAGTGGTATCTCAGAGTTGTCTTAATTTTCATTTCTCTGATCAATAGTGACTTGGAGCACCTTTTCATGTGACCAGAAATAGTTTCAATTTCTTCATCTGAAAATTTCTGTTCATATCTTTTGACCACATATAAGTTTCTCAAAGGTATCTCTGAAGTCATCCTGCTGATCATTTCTTATAAAACAATAACATTCAATTACATTCATATACCATAACTTATTCAGCTATTCTCCAACAGATGGATAACCACTCAGTTTGCAGTTTCTTGTCATTACAAAAAAAAGGCTGCTACAAACATTTTTGCACATGTGGTTCCCTTTTCCTCGTTTATGATCTCTTTGGTATATAAACCCAGCAGAGATACTGCTGGATCAAATGATATACAGTTTGATAGCCCTTTGGGCATAGTCCCAATTGCTCTTGAGAATGGGTGAATCACTTCACAACTCCACCAATAATGTATTAGTGTCCCAATTTTCCCACATACCCTCCAACATTTGTCATTATCTTTTCCTGTCATCTTAGCCAATCTGAGAGGTGTGTAGTGGATACTCATGTTTTATAGGAAGGAGGTAGGTTCTCCATTTAATTCATCTTCTTAATTACATATCTGTGTTGCAATATAGTCAGAGAGACCTCGAGGACTAGCTGGTAAATTAAAGGGGGCAAGCAAGTATGATATTTTAAAAAATGACAAGATGGGGTACATATACAAAGGAGAGCTAGCCTATCATAAGAGAGCCTTGTAGTTCTTGGATGGGTCTTTTGAACTATCACAGATTGAAATGAGGAAGGTGCATTTAAAAGATAAAGAAGTACAGATTTCATGTTGGAAAACAGTCATGGATAAATTTGACTATGTATTGTGGGACCAAGTTAGGAAAGTTCTTGAATTCTGGGATGAAAAGTCAGTAGCTGATATTCCTTGAAATTTTGATTGACAGATGTATAAAAGAAGCACTAATAAAAATATGAGCATTCACTATATCCAAACAAACAAGTAATTCCAAGCAGGGAAAAATTGAGCAGGGAATAGACTGACAAAGTTAGGTCAAGAAAACAATGAAGAACAAAAAAAATCAGGCAATGGCCTGTGACATAAGGGTTTTCATCTTCTTTGACCCTTTAATGTCTCAATCTCTCAGATTGTCTTAAAGCCTGCAGCAAGTGACGTTTCATAGCAACTTGTTTGAGAAAAGAGAAAAACTACTGTAAAAGCCAGAGAAGAGAATTTTGTTGTTGCTGTCAACATTTTGGATGATGGCACAAAATAAATATAGGACTGAAACTCAGCAGCCAGAACTGTAATACTTAAAAATTTTTGTCCAACTATAAGAAATCTGTTTTGCCCTCAGTGATCCATAATTTTGGGGGGAAATCTTAAGAAAAAAAGAGAACAAGCTGAAATCCAGTAATAAAATGTTTATTATAGTTCTGGCTTTAAAACCAGTGTAGAAGTAGTTTTTTAAAAATGCATGATGAGAATACAAGACATTTCAACACTGGTCTGATAAACAAATAAAACCCAGAGGCAGAAAAACCAAATAAGATTTTGCAGTCAAACTGTGACTTAAAAAGGTTTTTTTTCCTTATAACATGACAAAGTTGTTTACTGAAAATCTAAAGGACAACAGCAAATTCTCATCAAAATAGAGAAACATGAATGGAGTTAAGGTATAAAAACAAAATAGAAATGAGTGATAAATGTGAATTTAAATAATTATTAGTATACTTTGATAAATCTTCATGAATTAATACATCATTCCAATTGATATTTTCCTGTCAGGGAAATAAGGCATCCTATGTTCTTTTCTATGGTTCAGTTATCTCCTCTGCAAAATAGAAGTGGTAGGGGAGCTCAATGGCTTCTAAATCTCTTCCAGCTCTAAATATATGTTCCTCTGATAATATGGCATAATAGAGAGAGAGCTAACATTGCTAGAGAGGGCTAGAACACCAGGGCCTTTTACTTGCATCAAGCGTGTATAAATATGAGCAGGCCACTTAACCTCAGGCAGATCTCTAAGACAGGAACTCACAGACAACTGTCAGACCTAGAGGACAGAGTTTCTGCCCTGGGAGTTCTTCAGAATGATGAAGTCACAGGTCTGAAAAAGAAAAAAGGAAACAAACACAAATTCCTAGAGGATAAGCAAGGAAAAAAATTATCTACATCATGCAGAAAGTATATTGAGAAGAACTGAAGATTTGATGATATCTCACATTCATATTGCACATTTGAGTTTTCAAAGCACTTTAACATATGAGAAGTAAAAGATAAACACCATATCATAATTAATACTACAGCAGAAGCATGGTTTTGACTGATGCATTTATATAAATGTGGAAATTGGTAGTTACTATCAGTTTTCATTTTAATCTCTTCAAGTAAAATAAATATATCTAAGTCACTGTACTGTTTTACTTCCAAGGCCATTATTTGGGAGGAAGGGAATGGGAGGATTTTTTTTCTTTATGGAATATTATTCTATTTATAAAATGATGCTATATATTTAACATCCAAACCTTAATATGAGTGGCCTCCCTTACACTTAATGTACTGAGCTCTGGTGTATCACTAAGTATGCATTCCCATTGGCAGTGATTGTTATCAGGATGCAATTGAAAAAAAACCACACATGCTCAACAATCTTATGTAAAATGTACACAAATGTCACATCTATATAGCTTGTTAAATACAATGTTAGCTTATTTGATTTTTTTCTCTGTCTTTTCTATTCATCATCTTCTCAAACCTTTTCGTGAAGAAGCACTACTGCATTTCTGCTTCAGCATTCTCTCTGTATGGGGAAAGAAGGATGCTGCTATTATTTCCCCAACAGTAAAGAACTATATGAGAGAATTAGTTCTTGAACTTTAGCACTTTCTGTGTTTGTTCTATTCACCATTGTTTGTAGTTTTCTTCTTTTTGCTCATTCTGCAAAATATTAATGTGAGTGACTTGAAAGCAGAAATTGATTTTTATATTATCTGCCACCTATAATCAACTTATTTTCCTCTTCCCTTTCATTTTTTTCTTTCTTTTTTCCCTTTTTTTGGTCATTCATTTACCCATTTTAATTAGTTCATTTATTTATTCATTTATTCATTCTCATTTATCTATTATCTATCGATTTACATGCTTGTTTTTCTTTGCTACCCAGTATTTAAAAGAACATCTAACAACATAACAGCTGACTGACTTGGAGAATAGGGAGAAAATTGTCATTGTCTTCCAAATTTAGTGCTGAAGATAGTGATAGAAGGTTGTATTCCTTTGTCCAAACTCTATCTGTGCAATTGTTTTAAAAGCTAATAGCATTCATTGTGAGATTCTCTGGCTCTTTGAGAAGACATTTATTTCAATTTTCCATCTTCTTACTAAGTTTCACCAAAAAATGCTACCACATACTCATATAGTTTATAATTTATGTTATAAACTCTTATACTCTTTTTTTCGAATATATGTATATTTATTTCCACACGTCATTTTTGTGCAGGAAAAATTGTATCTACAAGAAAGAATAATCAGCTAAAGGAAATACAATGCAAGCAAACATCAATAGAGAGCATGAAAATGATATGTTGTGGTCCACGTTTCACATCCCTCTCTCTGGGTATGTATATGGCTTTCTTCACTGAACAATTGGAACTGGTTTGAAGCATTTCATTGTTGAAGAGAGTCATGTCCATCAGAATTGATCATCATACTATATGTATGTTATATATATATAGTATTGTTGTTGCTGTGAATAATGATCTCCTGGTTCTGCTCACTTCACTCAGCATCAGTTCATGCAAGTCTCTCCAGGCCTGTCTGAAATCATCCTGCTGGTCATTTCTCACAGAACAATAATATTCCATAACATTCATATACCATAATTTATTCAGCCACTCTCCAATTGATGGGCATCCATTCAGTTTCCAGTTTCTAGCCACTACAAAAAGAGCTGCCACAAACATTCTTGCACATGTGGGGCCCTTTCCTTCTTTTATGATTTCTTTGGGATATAAGCCCAATAGAAACACTGCTGGGTCAAAGGGTATGCACAATTTGATAACTTTGAGCATAGCTCCAAATGCTCTCCAGAATGGTTGGATCTGTTCACAGTTCCACCAACAATGCATCAGTGTCCCAGTCTTCCCACATCCCCTCCAACACCTGTTATTGTCTTTTCCTGTCATTTTAGCTAATCTGACAGGTGGGTAGTGGTACCTCAGAGTTGTCTTAATTTGCATTTCTCTGATCAATAGTGATTTGGAGCACCTTTTCATATGACTATAAATATAAACTTATATACTCTTGTACTTTATAGTTTCCTTGTGGGTAATAACAATAATAACTGACATTTAATAATACTTTAAAGTTTTCAAAGGGCTTTACATGTATCAACACATTTGCTGCATAGAATAATCTTGTGGGATGAGTATGACTATTGTAATAAGTTTTCACCTGAACAGATAGTATTCATGAATTGTTGAAGCTGGAAAAAAATTGCCACTCGGTGGTAGCTTGGTACAGAGGAAAGAAGCCTGGATCCATCAGGGAAGACCTGGATCTTAGCATTAACACTTACTGATATTGTTAATATATATTCTCTAATTTTTTTTTGCATTTTAGTTTCCTCAACTGTAAAACAAGGACTTATAAAGATTTAATTTTCAGGATACTTTTGAAGGTCAAAAAAGCAATGTTTGTAAAACTTTGAAATCTTTAGCTTGCTATATTAACATTAGTCATTCTAGTAATGAATGAGCTTCTCCTCAGTTTTCAGTTTATAGTCAATAACATAGCTCAGTTCTAAAGATTTTCTATTTTGGTAGGAAGCAAGAGAGTTCCTGCTCAACTGATAACCTTTAAGAACCCAATTGTGACTGGAAGGTCAACAAACCTTTCTTCTCTGTGTACCATCCACAATTCCTGTTCTCTATAGTTCAAAGAACCATGAATCTTAATATGGAATGGAACTTAAAGGTCATCTATCTAGATCCAGTGAAGGTCCAGTGAAGTTAAATGATTATTACACAAGGAATATTTGGCAAAACTAGGACTTGAATCCTGATTCTCTAGCTCTAAATTCAGTATTTGGTCTATGACATTTCCCCCATCCCTTTCTTTCTATGGCAGTCAGCTTGGACCCTGGCAACAGTGATTCCAGTGGTTTATATAACAAATCCACAATCACTATGCAAGTCTTAGAACCCTTTGGATCATCATCACAGTCATGCCATATTTGTTGGGGAAGGCAACTAGTAAAGATATTGTACACCCCAAAGACAACAAAATCTTTCCATTCAATTGAAGCTTGCTATATATATATATATATATATATATATATATATATATATATATATATAGTTTTTCCTCATTAGAATATGAGGACCTTACAAGCATAAATTGTCTTTTTTATATATATTCTCAATACTTTTTTCATGGTAAGTGCCTAATAATTATTTTCCATTCATCCATTGCATTACATTACATTGACTCTCATAGTGTAGAATATCTATTGATCAACCATACCTCTGGCTGTCTCTTGGGAAGAAGCTTATAAGTGAACAATGGATACTATATCTTTGAATTTACAATATTGAAAAGAATAGTTCATGTTCATAATGGCATAGGTAGATATTTTTTGTTTTTGTCATTGTTGATGCTGCTGTTATAGTAGAACAAAATCAGAATATGGGACATGCACTTAAAATTGGAAAGTCTGAGTTCAATTCTTCTCTCAGATATACTGACTGTGAAATATTGGGAAAGTCATTTATCATCTGGGTATCCTCCTCCCACCCCACCCCATTCCCTACACAGCAGTTCTGTAAGACTATAAGTTACATAACAGCTGCTGATCTCTGGAGAGCAAGTTTCCTCATTGGTAGTGTTTAACAAAACACTGTGAAATTAAAAATTTTGAAAAAAAGAAAAAGATACAATTACTTTTTCTCACAGCAAGCTTCTAAGGTAAACAATAAAGTTATTTTGATTCCATTTTATTGATGAGAATATTGAAGCCCAGAAAAATTAGTTTCTCCAGGTCATCTAACTATAAAGCATTAACATTAGGATGGCAAGAAGTATTTGGTACCTTGGACATCAGCTAATCCCACTTTCCAATCTGACAAATAAGAGAATCGGGATCCAGAGAAGTTATTATTGCAGCTAGCATTTATATAGTATGTTAAGGTTTTATACACATTATCTCTTTTAATTTTTACAACAATCATATGAAGAAAGTACTTCCCTTATTATCCAAATTTTACAGAAAGGGAAACTGAGATCAATGGTTACATGGCTCATCTATGGACCCAGAACAAGTGTCAGAAGTGAAAGTTAAAATATTTCCATTATATGTTCCAAAGTCTCTCCTAAGCCTAGAAACATTTAGTAATAGAATTAGGACTAGCATTCAAGACTTTTGACTTTTGGCATTGTCATTTCCATGATATCTCATCAGTGACGCAGAGACTAGAGTCAAAATTGTTGCAAATGATTCCCAGAAATCCCAGAATTTATTATATAGGATGACTTTTATGAGCAAGAGAGCTTTAAAAAAAACTAAAAGTCAGTAGCTTCCAACCAGAGTTCTACCTTACAGTAAACTGAAGTATTGCTTTAGAGCGGGGCTTCTTAAACTATTTTCCACTTGCACTCCCCTTTTTTATAATAGTATTTTATTTTTTCAAAAACATACTAAAATAGTTTTCAACATTAATCTTTGCAAAACCTTGTGTTCCAAATTTTTCTTCTTCTCTTACAACCTCCCCAAGAGAGCAAACAATATGATATAGGCTAAACATATGTAATTCTTTTAAACATTTCCATATTCATTATGCTTCACAAGAAAAATCATATCAAAAGGAGAAAAAAACACAAGAAAACAACAACAAAAAGCTGAAAATACTGTACTTTAATCCATATTCAATCTACATAGTTCTCTCTCTGAATGTAAATAGCACTTTTTGTCACAACTATTGAAATTGCCTTGAATCACTTTATTGTTGAAAAGAGCCAAGTGTATTACAGCTGATCATCATATAATCTTGTTACTGTGTATAGTGTTCTCTTGGTTTTGCTTACTTCACTTAGCATCAGTTCATGTAAGTCTTTTCAGGCTTTTCTAAAATCATCCTGCTTATCATCTCTTATAGAACAATAATGTTTTATTACATTCATATATTATAACTCACTCAGTCATTCCCCATGTAGTGCGCACTCACTCAATTTGTAGTTTCTTGCTACTACAAAAAGGGCTGCTACAAACATTTTTGCACATGTGGATCCTTTTTCCTCTTTTATGATCTTTTTGGAATACAGATGCAGTAGAGATACTGCTGGATCAAAGGGTATGCATGTTTTGATAACCTTTTGGTCACAGTTCTAAATTGCTCTCCAGAATGATTGTATTATTTTCACAATTCCAACAATCCAGTTGTGACTTGTGACTCCTTTCTTTCTACCCAAGAAATTTTTACATGATCCTGGATATATGGGTATCTAAAATAGATATGAAAATCAAACATTTCCTGATAATAAATCACAATTTCATGACCCTCACATTCAGTTACAAGATACCGTGTGGAGTCATGAACCACAGTTTAAGATGCTGAGTTTTAGAGATCTCCAATCTATGTCTGGTAGGTGAACAGTAACTCAGGAAAGCAATTATTAGAAGAGATGATTACTTTCTCTGATGCTAAGAAATAAGTAAGCCTCATAAACCTATTATTAACTTAGACAATTACCACCTCCAAGATTAAAGAAGAGCCCTACTCTCCTGCCCTCCCCTTATTCTGCAAGGATGTCTATGAAGTGTTTTTAATCTGAATTTGCTGGAATAGATAGACAGGTGGATGCATGAATAAGACTTAAAGGTGATATTGAGGGAAGGCACTTGAACAGTGTGATATGTCCAGGAATATTCATTCCTCTAAGGAATGATCCTGATCCTTGAATGTTCCAAAGCCAGTTGTACTGCCACAGAACTGCCAGTTCAGCAGATAAATGCAGCAGCAGCTCAAGTGGAATCAGGTACAGCACATGTCCTGTTAGGTACTAATGTTTTCATAGCAAGTAAGAGTGTCTTCAAAACCTTTCTGCTTCTCTCCAATCCCTGAGTCACACCAATGCATACAAATTGGTAAATTTATTCCAGAGACAGTCACCAGTCTGCTCTCAGAATTGTTAGATCAAGCACATCTTTATTTGCTCTCTGTAACTTTGTCTCCTTTCTTTTTTTTTCATAAAACTAGTCTAATTTCTTTCCTAGATGATTTCCTGCTTTCGTGGCCAGAGTTTTGCTCTTAATTACTGAGAAGAATTGAATTTCCAACCTTCTCACAATCTGAGTGATGCTGATTAAATTAGAATACAAAAGATTATGATTTGTTGTGAAGAATGAAAAATAATTTGTGGGGAATATTGTGTCAAAACCACCTTGGTTTGTATCTGCCTCTAGACCAACAATTTATAAAGGTCAAAACACAGCAAGAGAAAGCTGGTGTCCTCTGTTCTAAGGAACAATCTCTCATTCATTTCAAAAAATGTTGTTAAGAACCCTTTCTGTAAATCCCGTATCACTCCCTTAGGATACAGAGGCAAAAACAAGACAACTCTTGCTCTAAAGGAGTCTATATTCTATTTAGGGGAAAGAACAAGTGCACCAGTAAAAAATATCATTACTTTAGAAGGGAGAAGGCACTAATATTTCTGGGGATAAGGAAAGGGTTGGTGCAAAGGATGGTGCTTGGGATGAACATTGAAGGAAGCAAAGAATTTTAAGAAGTAAAAATCAGCATGGAGTGCATTCTGGGCAAGGAAATAGTCTGTAGAAAGTATGAAAGCATTCTAACTGTGAATGTGAATGGGATGAACTCTCCCATAAAGCGGAAGCGGATATCAGACTGGATTAAAAACCAGAATCCCACAATATGTTGTCTACAAGAAACACATTTAAAACATAGTGACACATATAGGATGAAGGCAAACGGCTGGAGCAGAAAATATTATGCTTCAGGTGAACAAAAAAAAAAAAAGCAGGGGTAGCAATCCTTATCTCAGATCAAGTAAAAGCCAAGATAGATCTAATCAAAAGAGATAAGGAAGGAAACTATATTTTATTAAAGGGTACCATAGATAATGTAGCAATATCTATACTAAATATATATGCACCAAGTGCAATAGCACACAAATTCCTAGGGGAGAAATTAAGAGAGATGCAAGAAGAAACAGACAGCCAAACGATACTAGTGGGGGATCTCAACCTTGCTCTTTCAGAATTAGATAAATCAAACCACAAAATAAACAAGAAAGAAACTAGGGAGATAAAGCAATTGTTAGAAAAGTTAGGTATGATAGATCTATGGAGAAAGTTTAATGGAGACTGTAGAGAGTTTACTTTTTTCTCAGCAGTCCATGGAACCTATACAAAAATTGACCATGTATTAGGGCATAAAAACCTTAAAATCAAATGCAGAAAGGCAGAAATAGTAAATGCATCCTTTTCAGATCATGATGCAATAAAAATCACATGCAATATAAGGCCAGAAGAAAATAAACCAAAAGGTAATTGGAAATTAAATAATCTAATCCTGAAGAATGAATGGGTGAAAGAGCAAATCATAGACACAATCAATAATTTCATCCAGGAGAATGACAATAAGGAGACAACATACCAAAATTTGTGGGATACAGCCAAA
>JAJPUD010010135.1:0-65776 GCA_023553655.1 Myrmecobius fasciatus
ATTTTTAAATTTAGACATAGAATATGCACTTCTCTGTATCTGATATGGACCACAAAAAAGTCCAATGTGCAACAAAAGCAGCTAAGGCAGAGCTCCATGCACAAACCAGTTGATGAGGGAGAGTGGTCCCTAATCAACTGAATCCAAGACTCTACAATTAAAGAACTCTATTCATTGTAGAGTTTTATTGTTCTTTAGTGGTTATTAATAAGCATTACAAGTTCATGATTGGTCAGTCCCCCAAAGTGAGGAAATCTTATAGTCAGTTGAGGGAAATGTCCAATTAAATAAAATTTTGTCATTAGGCTTTCCTGTGCCAATAATCACGAGTGTTTTGTCAGTGTTCAGTCAACAGGCCCTGGGACTTTCCATAAGTTTACTTCCATAATGAACATTAGGTGACAAAGAACAGAGAAACATGGAAAAAAAAATTTTAAGCACACTTCCCATAGTATATTCATAGGAATTAAAGGGCAGTGTTAATACAACAAATTTCTGCCTCTTTCTCACACAAATTAATATAGTTCTAACTAGCAGAGTATAAATCTATTCCTTAATCCAAATATAATTAATATAATCATCAATACACAATGCATTAATTAATTCTGATTTACCTAACTCCCATTTTGACAGTATTAACTAACAAACTTAATTCTGCACTACCTGACTCAATAAAATCTCACAAACTGATACTTAGTAAAACAAATGAACTGAGTAAATACTGATCATATTGATTAGGGATATCAACATTTTCCTCACAATATTACCCACTTCTTTCCAAAAAGGACTAAGGACTTGAAGAGATTGCTAAGGGCTAAGAATGTATTAAGGGCAGCCCTCTATGGTCAAAGCAAGATACCAGAGGGAACAATCCCCTGTAGGGGTGCAAGAGTGACAAAAATCTGTTGTGGACAGTCTCCTTTGGTAAGTCTTCCAGATAATAAATAAAATGATTAAGTGCCTTTGTATCTTAGTAACCTATTTTCAATGTCTTTAATATTCAGTTGACCTTCAGATGTCAGCTATTGCTAACATTCGTGTGGTCACTAGAAACAGCTTCTCATGGAATGGCTCCCAGTTGATGGTGGCTCTGAAAATAGATTTTCCCAGAAGAGCTGGACACTTGAAGGCATTTTTCTAGGTATTTCTTCTGTAAACCTTTCATAAGACATATCTTAATACAGTTTAGTACAGTTACTTTACTTCTACTTAACCAGCAAATAAGTCACATGGTAAAAACAAGCTCAAACCCTATGGCTCTAGATAAAGTTTTCTAATTAAAAAATTCAAAGTAGTCATGTAAGTTAAGATTAAGAGTATGTTTTACGGAGCCAACCATTCTGGAGAGCAATTTGGAACTATGCTCAAAAAGTTATCAAACTGTGCATACCCTTTGACCCAGAAGTGGTTCTATTGGGCCTATATCCCAAAGAGATCTTAAAGGAAGGAAGGGGCCCTACATGTGCAAGAATGTTTGTGGCAGCCCTTTTTGTAGTGGCTAGAAACTGGAAACTGAATGGATGCTCATCAATTGGAGAGTGGCTGAACAAATTATGGTATATGAATGTTATGGAATATTATTGTTCTGTAAGAAACGACCAGCAGGACGATTTCAGAGAGGCCTGGAGGGACTTGCATGAACTGATGCTGAGTGAAATGAAAAGAACCAGGAGATCATTATACATGGCAACAACAAGACTATATGACGATCAATTCTGATGGACATGGCTCTCTTCAACAATGAAATGTTTCAAACCAGTTCCAATTGTTCAGTGAAGAAAGCCATATACACCCAGAGAGAGGGATGTGAAATGTGGACCACAACATTACATTTTCATGCTCTTGATTGATGTTTGCTTACATTGTGTTTCCTTTATCTGATATGTCTTTCATGTAGATACAATTTTTCTTGAACAACAATGATAAGTTTGGAAATATGTATACATATATTCGATTTGTCAAGTATTTTAACATAAATAACATGTAGTAGATTTCCTGCCATCTAGGGGAGGGGTGGGGAGTTGGGGGGAAAAATTTGTAGCAGAAAGTTATGTAAGGGTTAATGTTGAAGAATTACCCATACATATGTTTTGCAAATAAAATAAAATTTAAAAAAAATATATTATATGGGGCAGCTAGGTGGCGCAGTGGTTAGAGCACCAGCCCTGAAGTCAGGAGGACCTGAGTTCAAATCTGGTCTCAGACACTTAACATTCCCTAGCTGTGTGACCCTGGGCAAGTCACTTAACCCCAATTGCCTCAGCAAAAAGCAAAATATATATATATATATATGTATATATATATATATATTATATGATGATCAATTCTGATGGTCATGGCTCTTCAAAAATGAAATGTTTCAAACCAGTTTCAATTGTTCAGTAAAGAAGGCCATATACACCCAGAGAGAGGGATATAAAATATGGAACACAACATAACATTTTCATACTCTCTGTTGATGTTTGCTTACATTATGTTTCCCTTCTCAGATTTTTTTTTCTTGTAGATCTGACTTTTCTTGCACAGCAAGATAACTGTAAAAATATGTATACACATATCCTATTTGTCAAGTATTTTAACATAATTAACATGTAGTAGACTTCCTGCCATCTAGGGGAGGAATGGAGGCTGAGTGGGGGGGGGGGGGAATTTGTAATAGAAAGCTTTGCAAGGGTCAATGTTGAAAAATTACCCATACATATGTTTTGCAAATAAAAAGTTTTAATAAAAAAAAGAAAAAAGTGTATATTAAATTCACATTGACTGACTCCACCATCATTTAACTTCCTTAGACTGATGTTTATTTCATTCAAGCCCTACAAAGAAAAGAAACTTTGGTTTTATTAGTAAATTGTTATGACATACTTAAGCACATGTTCTGAACGCAGTTTTTAGAACTTACTGAACATACTCAAGGCCATATATACATTTGGCCTTGTTATATTCTCGACAAATTTTCACATCATCCATTTACTCCAATTATTTACTCTAGTTATTTACTTTAGCTATCCATTCCCCTCTTAGGAGAATGAGATGCTGCTAAGGATCTAATCCTACACATGAGCACATAAGTAGCAATACTTTTAACTAGGTGACATTGCCAAGTTTAATGCTTAAAATGAATTTACTTAAAAATGCATTTCTTACTTCAATTGCAACAAAAAAATAATATGTATTTGTATTTCACACACAGGTGTTAATCCCACTTTAAATAATAAACCTAAGTAAGACAAGGATGACTGTGCAGTAACACAAGACAGACCATAAATCATTCTCTTCTAAAAAACTAATTGTACTTGAAAATCTTTTCTTTAACATGGAACAGAAAATGTTTCCGATTTAACCTCATTAAACAATAGATTTCTAAAACTACTCAAACATTGTCTAATTACTCCAATAATATTCTTAAGATATTTCAATTTACAGTCTATTGTATGAAGATAACTTTCACTTTACTGTATGAAAAACCTTTGTTCCTAATTGCTTCCTTCCTTTTAAAGATTTATTTTTCAATACTGTAGGTTATTGTATTTGATCAGTCAGGAAAGACAAACTTGTTTCTCATCAAAAGAGGAAATAATTTTTAAAATTATTTTAAATTAACAAGTCCTTTTTATATGAATTAATTTTTTTTATTTGGCCAAATCAAATACAGCTCTATTGTCACTAATATTAACAATCACAGGGGATCATTAGCTGCCAGGATTTCAAGTATCAGGGCACACTTTATTTATCATTTATTTATTTATTTATTTAACATTTATTATTTATTTAACTTTTCAAAAATAGCTCATGTTAAAAAGTGATAATGAGACTAGAATTGTTGATGTAATTGTGAACAGGTATACCTTTTTGCCTGTTTCTTTTAAAATTACTCAAAGGCTAATTCTATTTCTTGTTTTTTTAACCTAATCTATGTCTATGTTCTTACTAAATTCTGTCCTCAGTAACTCTTGACTTAATTTATCATAGCCTTCATGGAAAATATAAAATTTTACTTACTTTTTAGTAACTTCATGGTATTTAAACAAGCTTTTCTCTGGTAGTACTTCGGGATTCACCTTTAATCCAGGAGTTTCAATGTTAAAAGTTTGCTTGGTGTCTTCAGGTTAGTTGTTTAATAAACGGTAAATAAATCCTAACTTTACCTGCTTTTGTCTCTTGGAGACTGAAAGTGGCCCAATTTTTAAAAAATTGCATTTTTGCCCTGCAATAAATTTTTTATTCCCTTTAAGTTCAGGTTTTAAATATATCTTTTTAAAGAATTTGTTATCAACATGAAAATTAAAAAACTGTTCCCACAAAACACCCCCCAAAATTTCAGACTTCTAGACTAACAAACTGAAACAGCATTGGGATATTTTGCTAACAAAACTGCTCTTATTGAGACTGGAGCAGTTAGAAATAAATCTAGTATTTTTATATTTATTATTATATTTTGTATGTATTGGAGAAAATTGAATGGAAATAGAATGGAGTATTCCTTTTTTTTCAGCAGTATATAATAACCTTTACAAAGATTGACCACTTATTAGTACATAAAAATTTTATAATTAAAAACAAAAAAAATTAAAAGTATCCTTTTCAGATCATAATGTAATAAAAAAGTATCCTGTCAAACTCCTTTTATGAAACAACTATGATACTGATACCTAAACCAGCAAGAGTAAAAATATGGAAAGAAAATTATAAACCAATTTCATTAATGAATATGGATACAAAAATTATAAAAAAAATACTATTAAAAGATGACAATATATTACAACAATTACACATTATGACCAAGTAGAATTTATACCAGGAATGTTGAGATAGTTTAACATAAATAAAATTATTAACAATTGATTATATCAATAATAAAAGTTTTTAAAATTGTATAATTATATCAATAGAAGCAGAAAAAAATTTTGATAAAAATTCAACACTCATTTTTATTAAAAATACTTGAAAGTATTAGTATAAAAGGATTTTTCCCTTAAATTGATTTTTTAAAAAAAGCATCTATCTAACACCATCAGCAAGCACTATTTGTAAAGGAGATAAACTGGAGATCTTCCCAGTAAGATCAGATGTGAACAGGGATGCCCATTATCACCAGTATTATTCATTATTGTATTGGAAATTGTAGCAATAGCAATAAGAGGGAAAAAAAAAAGAATCAGAATAGGGAATAAGGTGAAAAAGCTATCTCTCTCTCTCTGTCTCTCTCTCTTTTTTGCTGAGGCAATTGGGGTTAAGTGACTTGCCCAGGGTCACACAGCTAGGAATTGTTAAGTGTCTGAGATCACATTTGAACTCAGGTCCTCCTGACTTCAAGGCTGGTGCTCTATCCACTGCACCACCTAGCTGCCCCGAAAAGCTATCCCTTTGAAGCAATATGATATTTAACTGAAAAGTTAGTTGAAACAATAATTTTAGCAAAGTAGCTGGATATAAAGTATATACACATAAATTATCAGCTTTTTTATTTTTAATAAAACTGCAAGAAAAGAATAAATTCATACCACATAAAATAATGAGAAAGTATAAAATACCTGGGAGTACACTTGCCAAAAGAAACCTGGGAACTATATAAATAAAAAACTTTTTATACAAATAAATAAGATTTGAATAATTGGAAAGATTAATTGTTCAGGGGTAGGCAGGATCAATGTAACAAAGGTGAAAATTTTATTCAAACTAATTTTTGTATTCAATACAATTCCAGTTAAATTACCAAAAAATTATTTTACTGAATTAGAAAAAATAAAATTCATTTGGAAAAACAAGAAAGCAAGAATATCAAAGAAAATGATAAAAAAAAAAAAGTGTGAAGGAAGTAGGTTTAGCAGTACCAGAACTTAAACTGTATTATAAGGCAGTAATTATTAAAATTATCTGATACTGCCTAAGAAATAGAAAGGGAGAACAATAGACAAGAGTAGACATACAATTTATAGCAGTAAATAAACATAATAACCATGTATTTGAGAAGTAGACAAGATTCTGGAATAAGAATTCCTACCTTGGTGAAAATTGTTGGGAAAACTGGAAAGCAGTATGGCATAAACTGAGCATGGACTATTATTTTACTACATTTACCAAGATAAAGTCAAATGGATATAAAGAGAAATTTTACAAGAAAATTAGAACATAGAAACATATTACTAATCAGACTTCTGGATAGGTGCACAAAGTATGAATAGATAAGAGATAGCAAAATTAGGTGTAAAATGGATAAATTTATTTGCGTTAAGTTAAAAAGTCTTTGCAAATAAAACAAATACAGCCAAGATTAGAAGAAAAGCAGAAAATTGGGGAGGGAGAGAGATTTTATAGACAGCTTATAAGATAAAGATTTCATTCTAAAATACATAAAGAACTTTGCTATTGATGTTTGCTTGCATTATGTTTTCCTTCTCAGGTTTTTTTTTTTATTTCCTGTAGATCTGATTTTTCTTGTACAGCAAGATAAATATGTATACATATGTATAAATATATAAAGCCATATACATGTAGAGAAAGGGATATGAGATGTGGACCACAACATCACATTTTCATGCTCTCTATTGATGTTTGCTTGCAATGGGTTTCCTTTCTCAGATTTTTTTTTCTTGTAGATAAGATTTTTCTTGCACAGCAAGATAAGTGTGGAAATATGTATACATATATTCGATTTGTCAAGTATTTTAACATAATTAACGTGTAGTGGTTTTCCTGCCATCTAGGGGAGGGGTGGTGACTAGGGGGGAAAATTTTGTAATAGAAAACTTTGTATTAATGTTGAAGAATTACCCATACATATGTTTTACAAATAAAAAGCTTTAATAAAAAAAATTAAAAGCTTTAAAAAAAAAAGAAAATTTGAAAATTTTTGAAAAATTTTTACATCCTTTTATAGCCTTCTACTGAAGAAACTAAGTTGAATTTTCAGAACATAAAACAGAAGCTTGGGAACATCTGTCTGCCAGTATGGACTAGCATAAAATCACAGATAAAACAGCATAGAAAGACAGATACAATTCTCCTACCCCCTTTTCCAGGAAATTACTATTAGTGAAAGAGGAAATAGGGTGTGGAAGCAAAAGGGGAAGGTATAATCAGGACAAAATAATGAGAAAGGCCTAAGTAAGACAAAGTTTTCATGCAATACGAATAGTTCTTTTGGTATAACTGGGGTTCAATAAAAAGCCTTGCCAAAACAAATCACCTAAATCCCTAGGAGCTTTGTACTATATCTTATATGGCCTCCTGAGTCCCTCCCCTTCCCCCTTTTTTGTCAGCACTGGCTGGGTAAAGAGTTTACCCTTTTCCCATGATGCTTGAAATTTGCCCAAAGGGGATCCTGTAGGAATGCCGATGCTCAACCCCATTCTCTGCTGGACATCCCCAGCAAAGAGTTTTGGTCCAGTAACTCTTGAAAGAATTCCTGCAACAACATCTTGCTGCTTGAAATTCTTCAATGCCAGAAAATGCCTGAGAACTTCATCTAAAAAATCCTATAAATGTCTGATTATCCTTCACTGTAAGTTCTTTCCCATAGCTAGTGTTCAATTATTCAGAGATTTGTTCTTAATGTACTTTTCTCAATTTTTTTTATCAGTATTTAATGTTATTTTTACTAGTTTTCATCCTGACTAGTATAATGTTTTCTGGGGTCTTCAAGGTATTTTCTAGGTGGAAGAGAGGTTGCTCCACTTTTTTTAGCCTAACTTTCCTACTTGTAATCTATAAGTTAACTATCAAATTGCCAAACTTTAATTCAGATTATTCTTTAAAGCTAAAATATGGAAATATCTCAAATACCTTTACAAGACTATTAAACTAATTTATCAAGAAGAAATGCAGTCATCATTCTTGCTACTCCCTTCTTGAAGAAAGAAAATATCCTCAAGATTCCATGTACATAGCAATGATAAAATATTACACAAAGGTGTACTGTTTACATACTTAACAGTCTCAGCAACCACTTCATTTCATTTATAAATAGAGTCATATACATATTCTAAGTTTTCTTTCTTTTTGGTCCTGTTTTGAGATTCAATCCTTCATGCTCTCAGATAAATACTTAGTACAAAATTTGACAAAGAAAATCTTTTCTTTTGCACTATAAATATTGCCTATATTTAAAAATAAAAATATTCATGTGAATGCTGTAAATTTTACTTCCTATTGTGAAACTTTTATATTTTGGTTTAAGATCTGATAAGCAAATCAGCAGTTTTGACATTTGCCTAATTTACAATTTAATTAAAAAGGTTATGTTAGATTAGTGAAAATAGAATCTTCTAATTTTAAAATTTTTAAAGCACATTTTGAATTTTTATTTTCCCCAATTACATGTAAAAACAACTATCTTTTTTTTAAAACATATTTCCTTATGAATCATGTTGGGAGAGAAAAACTGGAACAAAAGGGAATGACCTTGAGAGAAAAAAAACCAAAACAATTGAAGTAAGAAATCAGAAAGATATAATACAAGTTAATTGGATGTATTAATAAATTCTCTTGTTCTCCCCATCCTCTCTAATTTGGTCAGTTTTGTACATCGTTTAGAAAGAGCTCAGTTAGTTTTCCCTTGGACTTAAGAATTCATTTTGATTGTGATATATTTGATCAAGTATCTCAGGAAACCATAAACTTATTAACAAATGTTGGCAGTTGTTGGTTATGATTGTTTTTGGCTTGCTAAGGTTTCCATAAGCTTTTGGGGAGGAGGGGCATAGAGATGTGGTCTCTAATCTGCTGAAGCTATTTTGCACTTTGTAGAGTAGATAAATTATGATCCATCCTTTTCATAATGAGCATCAGACTCATTTGATTATTAGAATTTTAGAATGAATCTGAAAAAAATCTGGAGAGAGTTGAAATGTCAAGAGTAGAACTTTAAGTTATAAAACTTAGTTTTTGCTTTTGGTCTACAAAAAGCTGTGAAGTATTTAATTTATTAGTTAAAACAGAAAAAAAAGGGAGGGGGGAAGTGAACATAGCATGTGTTGATTTACATTGTCTCCATAGTTCTATCTCTGGGTGCAGATGGCATTTTCCATCCAAAGTTTATTGTGATTGTCTTGGATCACTGAACCACTGAAAAGAATCATCACATAATGTTGCTGTGGCTTTAAAGCAAAATTTTAAAGCAAAAATAATTGTCAGAGCGTTTCATCTAGCATTTTTCGAAAATATAAGTTGGTTGGATCATCTGCAACAATGACAATAACAGGTGTCCTAAGTCTTTCTAACTAGAAAACAGGCTAATTTAGATCCAGTAGACTAGATTGGCTCTTAGTTACTTTAATGCATACCATGACATCACATATTTAAGAAAGAAGCTTTCTGTATTCTGTTTGGGTGTTTCTTCCCAAGATACTGAACTTTTCGGACAAATAAACTTGATCAAATGGGTGGATGTGTTTTGTAAAATGGATTCGTTTCAAACTTTATATATACATCATAGACATCACTAAAGAAGTTCTTTGTTCCATCTTCTTGTCTTACATCATGAAACAAATCTTACATGGTCTGCAGAAACGAACCACTGATTGAATTTGTGTGCAATTTTCAAAAACGTTATTAAATAGCCACATATTTTCTTCTGCTAGGTCAAGGGCTGCATGATCTATGAATTGGTTCAGATGATGATGATGATCCTTAGATTCCACTTTTCCAGTGGGTAGGAATTCCTTTTCAAAAACTGGATTATAGGGGCAGCTAGGTGGCGCAGTGGATAGAGCACCAGCCCTGAAGTCAGGAGGACCTAAATTCAAATCTGGTCTCAGACACTTAACATTCCCTAGCTGTGTGACCCTGGGCAAGTCACAACCTCAATTGCCTCAGCAAAAAAAAAAAAAAAAAAACTGGATTATAGGGGCAGTTAGGTGGTGCAGTGGATAGAGCACCAGCCCTGAAGTCAGGAGGGCCTGAGTTCAAATCTAGCCTCAGACACTTAACTCTTCCTAGCTGTGTGACTCTGGGCAACTCACTTAACCTTAATTGCTTCAGAAAAGAAAAAACAAAACAAAACAAAACAAAACAAAAAAAAAACCTGGATTATCATGGTGGCCCACAATTACAAAGTAGAAACTTCTAGACATGGTCCTATGGGCAAGACACAGCACCTGCACTGACCACACTAGACACTCTCTCACTCAGCCAGGCTCCAACTAGAACCTCTAAATAGTGGTTCTCTCTGTGTTGTTCTGTGCTTCATCTCTAAGAGAGCGAAAAGCTCTTAATTGCAGAAAATTCTGCTTTACTCAAAAGATTTAATTTATACTATTATATCTCCCATTTGCCTAAAAAACTATATAAGACTTAAAAGCCTTTTCTCTGACTATTAAGGTTTTTTCTTTCAAAAACCATTAGATCTGCTTTGGGGCTTAATTTGATGGTTTCTGGAAATTCTCAGTGCTTTTATAGAGAGACCCCAAATAGATTCCAAATTGAGAAACAGGTTTAGATTTGGAAAAATAGGTTTTAGATCATTTTAAAATCAGCTTTACATTTAAAAATCTTACTTTATATTTATAGATGCTAAGAAAAGTGTTAACTAAAGGAAAAAAGTGAAGTTCTGTTAAGAACCATAGTTGGTTGGCTTCCCAGACCCGGATGGCTAGGGGGATGGTCAACTCAATTGTCAGAAAGGGGAAGTAAAAAAACCAGCTGTATTTTTTTTTAAAACAGAGACAGTAAAGTTAAATTCAATATTGTTAGCATAACAAATGTAACATTCCCTTCACTATCAAAAGGTTATCCTTTTAGACATGATGAGTTCATGATTGGTCAGTTCCCATAAGTGAAGAAATATTATGAATGACTAAGAGAAATGTCCATTATTATCAGTTTAGTCATTAGGTTTTCCTTATAACACCAAATACAAGTGTTTAGCTGACAGGACTTCCACAAGCAGTTATGAATATTAGATGAAAAAAGAACAAAGAACATAGAGAAACTATATTTTTGGAACCCAGTTTCCACAGTATATTCATAGGAATGAGGGGGCAGTGTTAATTCAACAGATCCCTGCCTCTATTTCTAACACAAGTTTATATAGGCCTAATTAACAAAATATTAATCTATAAAGTACATTTTTATTCCTTCTACATCATGACTTTTCCCATTGCAGTTCCAGTATATCATGGATCAGCATAAGAATTAAATGGGAATTTGGGGGGAATTTTGCAGAACCCATAGATGATATCCGAAGACCAGCAGACAACATAGAAAAAGTTTAGAAACTCATAAATGCATAAAATATATGTATGGCATTGTATAATATCAACATATTTAACCATTTCCTACTATATATATATGCCAAATTTGTATACATATATATACCACAATTTTCAAATATATATATGATATATATGTTATATATATAAATATTTTTATATATTATATATGTTTTATACATATGTAAATATTTTTATATATTTTATATATTTATATTTTATATATTTTTATATATTTTATATATATATTAAATATATATATTTTTATATATTTTGTATTTTTATATATATTTTATATATTATATTTTATATATATATATATTTTATTATATATATTTAATACATTTTATATATATATATATTTTTAAATAAGGTACTATAAACACCTCATAAAAGATAAAATTCAGACTTCTTTGGTACAAAGGGAAAGCCAATTTTATGTGTATTTTCCAGATTGTGAGGGCACTGTGACCCTCTCCCCCTCCCAATGGAGAAGAGGTAACTATATAAAACTCTCCTAACTCAAATATAAGTAATATAATCCTCAGTATATGAGTTAATTAATTCTAAGCAAATGATTTCCATTCTGGCAGCATTAACTAATTCAAACTTAATTCTATCCTACCTGACTCACTAAAGCAATCACTGATACTTAGTAAAACATAATAAACAATTAATGCTGATCAAATTGTGTAGAGGTATCAAAATTATCCTGAGGAACTTCTCTAATTCTTCATGATCTTTTAAAAATCATACAAAAAATCAGATTAACAGAGCTCACTAAAGATAGTTGGTTGTTCTCATATTGCTTTGTTGCTGTTGTTCTATTTCTTCAAATCCAAAGGTCATTTTCTTTTGCAGAGAAAACAAGCAGTCCTCCACTATATATAAGTAATCTCTCCCCATGTAAATTGGGTTAATTGTTCCTTAAAAGGATTATTAATACTCTTATCTCTCTAAGTTTCTCTCCTTGTTCTCCTTTTATGACCTCTCCCCATTGATAAATCTTCAACCAGGTCATACCTCCAAATCATAGCATGTTCTGTTTTATGTTCATCTCTTTTCCTTGCATACTATTTTACTTGATGAATTCATCATTTCCCACGGATTCAGTTATTAGCTCTACATTGTTTATTCCCAAATATATTTATCCAAGATAACCTCTCTGTTGACCTTCAGTCTTGTATCTCCAACTGCCTATTAGATCTCTTGAAGTGGATGTTCTGTAGTCAGTTTAAACTCAACATGTTCAAAAAAGAACTAGTCACCTTTCCCTCCAAACCTGCCCTCTTCCAAGTTTCCCTACTTCTCTGAGGACCCTGCCATCCTCTTAGTCCCTAGGCTGGCAACTTAGGTACCATTCTTGACTCCTCACTATCTCCCCATATCCAATCTCCTGCCAAAATGTCTTTTAAAAATACCCCCTTTTCAGATGGATGGAGTAAAGATAGAAGAGAAAATATAAGAACTTGCTTTGATTATTCCAAATTATCCTCCAAACAATTTTAAATAATATCTCAAAATTCCTTCAGGAATTGCAAAACCCAAAAGGACAGAGGAAAACAATTTTCAAGCCCAAGACAACATAGAAGATTGAGGAAGACCCACCACCGCACCAGGGTGAAAGTAGAGCTCCCTCCAGCATGGGCTGTGCCCTGGCAAACTGGGAGCAGGCTTTGGGGGTCTAGCAGCAGCTTCCAGACCTCTCAGCCCACAGATGGTAAGGGGATCCAAAGGAGATTAAGGCTACTTTTGCTGGGACTCATTGCCATACTTGGATCTGGCTCAGACTCCCAGAGATAAAAGAGCACTAGTATATCCAAAGTTTTTGACCAGAGGGGAACAGGGATTACAGTTCCAGGGAATAAAAGAGTGCTCATGGCTGCTCACAGACCACAGCATAGGCCAGGAGGGTAAGAAATACATCTCTTCCCACATCATACCATCTTAAAAGAACAAAAAGCTTGCAGGTGCCCAGAATTAGCTGAAAACAGCTGTACAAAATCCCTAAAGCTTAGGACAATGCCCATTCCATTTGAAAGGCATAGAGCTAAGAGTCAAGAAACAGGCTGGGAAAATGAGCAAACATCCAAAAAAGATCCCGACTATAGAAAGTCACTATGGTGAACAGGAAGATCAAAACAAAAAATTCAGAAGACCACAAAATTAGAACTAGTATGTCTGAAGCCTCAAGAAATATGAATTGATTTCAGGCCATAAAAGAGGTTAAAGAGGATTTTAAAAGTCAAATAAGAGACGTACAGGAAAAATTGAGAAGAGAAATGAGTAATACAAGAAAATCATGGAAAACTCAAGAATTAAAAAAATTCATTGAAAAAAAGAGGCAATAGCAGGGTAAAGGACACACACACACACACACAATCCCAACTGAAGAAAACACCACCTTAAAAAACAGACTAGGCCATATCCCAAAGAGATCTTAGAGGAGGGAAAGGGCCCCACATGTGCAAGAATGTTTGTGGCAGCCCTTTTTGTAGTGGCTAGAAACTAGAAACTGAATGGATGCCCATCAATTGGAGAATGGCTGAATAAATTATGGTATAGGAATGTTATGGAATATTATTGCTCTGTAAGAAACGACCAGCAGGACGATTTCAGAGAGGCCTGGAGAGACTTGCATGAACTGATGCTAAATGAAATGAGCAGAACCAGGAGATCATTGTACACGGCAACAAGAAGACTATATGATGATCAATTCTGAAGGACATGGTTTTCTTCAACAATGAGATGCTTCAAACCAGCTCCAGTTATTTAGTGATGAAAAGAGCCATATACACCTAGAGAGAAGGATATGAATGTAGACCACAACATAACATTTTCTTTCTCTCTACTGATGTTTGCTTGCATTATGTTTTCCTTCTCAGATTTTTTTTCTTGTAGATCCGATTTTTCCTGTACAGCAAGATAACTGTATAAATATATATACACATATTCAATTTGTCATATATTTTAACATAATTAAAATGTATTAGACTTCCTGACATCTAGGGGAGGGGGTGGAGGAAAGGAGGGAAAAATTTGTAACAGAAAGCTTTGCAAAGATCAATGTTGAAAAATTACCCATGCATATGTTTTACAAATAAAAAGCTTTAATAAAACAAAACAAAACAAAAAAGACTAGGCCAAAAAGTAAAAGAGGCACAAAAAAACAATGAAAAGAATGACTTAAAAAAGCAGAATTGGCCAAATGGAAAAGGAGGTATAAAATCTCACTGACAAGAAGAACTCCTTAAAAAATTAAATTTGGGCAAGTAGACATTAATAAACAAGAAAAAGAAAAAAAAGAAAAAAAATTTAAACTGTGAGCTGCTATTCTTACCCTCCCTTAGTTAACTGGGCTGGGATGCACTTTAAAAAGCAAATATTAATCCTGTGCCCCATATTTTCCAACTGACCCACCCTGGACTTGGTAGCCCCTGGGACCTAACTTCAGTCATCTGCCTTTTTTCCACCTTTGATCTGATTCTTTGGACAGGTGTATTAGGGAAACTTAGATGGATAGGAGCCTGGAGCTCTTTCTGGGATGGCAGGCTGAGGTGGGTGAGGAAGGCTGCTGTTAGTAGGTCATGAGTCTGCCATTTTTTTTAATTAAAGTTTTTTATTTTCAATATACATATATATATATATGCTATATATATATATATGGACAATTTTCAACATTCACCCCTACAAAATCCTGAGTTCTAATATTTTCCCTCCCTTCCCCACCCTTACCCCAGTAAGCAAGCTATTCAATATATGTTGAACATGTGCAATTATTCTATACATACTTCTACAAATATGCTACTCCAGAAAAATCAGATCAAAAAGAAAAAAAATAAGAAAAAAAAACATGCAAGCAAACAACAACAAAAAGAGTGAAAATGCTATGTTGTGGTCCACACTCATATCCTACAGGCCTCTCTCTGGGTGTAGATGGCTCTCTCCAACATTGAACAATTGGAACTGATCTGAAACATCTCATTGTTGAAGAGAGCCATGTCCATCAGAATTGATCATCATATAGTCTTTTTTTTTTATTATTAACACTTTTTATTTGCAACACATATGTATGGGTAATTCCTAAACATTAACCCTTACAAAGCTTTCTGTTACAAAAATTTTTCCCCCTACTCCCCACCCCTCCCTTAGATGGCAGGATATCCACTACATGTTAATTATGTTAAAATACTTGACAAATCAAATATATGTATACTTATTTCAACACATCATTTTTATTTAAGAATAATGGTATCTACAAGAAAGAATAATCCGATAAAGGAAACACAATGCAAGCAAATATCAATCGAGAGCATGAAAATATTATGTTGTGGTCCACATTTCACATCCCTCTCTCTGGGTGTATATGGCTTTCTCAGTGAACAATTGGAAGTGGTTTGAAACATTTCATTGTTGAAGAGAGCCATGTCCATCAGAGTTGATCATCATATAGTATTGCTGTTGCCGTGTATAATGATCTCCTGGTTCTGCTCATTTCACTCAGCATCAGTCCATGCAAGTCTCTCCAGGCCTCTCTGAAATCGTCCTGCTGGTCGTTTCTTACAGAACAATAATATTCCATAACATTCATATACCATAATTTATTCAGCCATTCTCCAATTGATGGGCATCCATTCAGTTTCCAGTTTCTAGCCACTACAAAAAGGGCTGCCACAAACATTCTTGCACATGTGGGGCCCTTTCCCTCCTCTAAGATCTCTTTGGGATATAAGCCCAATAGAAATGCTGCTGGGTCAAAGGGTATGCACAGTTTGATAACTTTTTGAGCATAGTTTCAAATTGCTCCATGAGTAAATTTCAAGAGCACCATGGACTCAGGTAAAAAAGGAATTGCATCATTATTTCCTCTCTAATTGGTTTCTTTTTTGCATTTAAAAATATTATCCTGAGGAGTCCATAAGCTCTACTAGATGTTAAAGGAGTTTAAGCCATCAGAAAAAACAGAACAAAACAAAACACTAAGAATCCTTGCACTAAGCTAAAAAGTCAGATTCCTACAACTTTTCTCATAGTATCAGTAAAATTAAAGAGAAAATTTGAGACTAAAGTATGATGTCTGTTTATGATATTGTCTGCATCATTACGGAGCAAAATGTCTGCCTAACCTTTTTAGGCCACCCTACTCTCAACCATTTTCAATAAACCAAAAGAATTTTCTAAAAAAAAAAAAAAGTGCTTGACCATTGACTCTGCCATTCCTTCTTTACAGAGAAAGGGGTACATTGCATATACTATCAGATTCAGTGTTGGTTAGTTATGCAGAATTGTTTCTTTTTTTTTGTCTCTCGTTAGGAAATTATTTTGAAATTAGTGTGATTTAAAAAAGATAGCAAAATATTTTAAAATTTATGAATTTATATGAATCAGGTGGTGAAATTCATTAGTATCAAACATCCATAGTATAATCCATGAACAATATGCTACCCAGAACATACAAAAAGACTTTGCCTCAGCCCGTTTGGAGCTTTCAGCCTTTTAAAAAATCAGATATTTTTACTCTGTTCTAAATATAGCACCTTAAGGCACTGGCCCTTTGGCAAAATGTGTTTCCCTATGGAAGTTTAGTTCAAGGTTTGAGGTGGATTGTCGAGGTCATCATCTTCTAAAACCAAAGCTCACCATCTCCCAAAAACTGGCTTCCCAGGATACACTTCCAGCCAACCCCCAGAGAAAGAGTTCCAGATTGTTTTGTGACATGCTGGCGGGCGGTGGGGCCCCTGCTCGTCTCCCCACAGAACTCATCATCTCCACTCAGACCCTGCCAGCAAATCCTACTGCACGGTCCCGCTGTAGTCTCCATGGCAGGCTGCTCTCCTGAACTCGGGGGTCCACAGTGCCTCTAACTTCTGGCTCATTCGGAATCCTTGGGGAGCTCTTCCTCGTTAGGGCAGAGAGCTGAAGATGACGGGGTCAAAGCAGGCACTGGCCCAGCGCTCCCCCAAAGCGCGCTAGGTCCCTTTAAAGGACGACTCTGAACAAGCTGCAGAGCATCGGAACCCCCACCAGGCGGCGCAGAGCCTTTTGAAGCCGAAGACGACTTAGGTCAGCCTCGGTCTGACACCGCGGTGGGAGTCCCGTGAGCAGCTTCGGGCCCAGCGTCATTGAGGCAGGACTGGAAGCAGCAGCAGCTGGAGGGTTCTGGACCTCTTGGCTCGGGGACACCAGAAGGACTGAAAGGTCACTGCAGAGGGTCTGAGGCAACGGGTCAGGAGTCCCGCGTGTGTCCCCGTGCAGCTCCGCCAGCCAGCGCAGCCCGGCCCGTCCGACTCCGCGGTCAGCAAAGCTGGACGCTGTTGTTTGGCACCCCTAGATCTTACAGCCACAATGGGCAGAGGCACTTCTGACTGTTCCAGGGCAGAAAATAGGGCGTGTGGTCAGCGTCCCAGAAGGATCTCCGAAAAAAAAGAGAGGATGCTTCTGGGCACTTAGAGCTGAAATAAATCCTAAAGGCTTTGTAGGAAGGATCGTGGTACTCGAGGACCCATGAATTTTCAGGAGTCATCCTTCAGAGCATGCACTGAAAATCTAAGTGGAATGAATACTTGCAAAAATATGAATTCCCTACATTAAAAGAAGAAAAAATAATAGAATACTTAAATAACTCTACCTAAGAAAAGAAATTGGACAAGTCATAAATGAACTTCCTAAGAGGGGAAAAAATCACCAGAGCCATTTGGAATTATAAAACATTTAGTAGTGAATTCTGCCAAATATTTAAAGAACAGTTCATCTCAACACTGAACTATTTGGTTCTCTCTCTGGATGTGACTGACATTCAGAAAAAAACTTTTGACAAAATGGAACATCCAATCATTTAAAATACTAGAAATCATAGCAATCTCTATTCACCTTAAAATAAGTAGTATATTTATAAACAAAGAAAGACAATTATCATTCTTCAGAGAAAAGATAGAATAACTAGAGAACCCTAGAAAATCAACTAAAAAGCTAGTTGAAACAATTAACAAGTTAACAATTAGCAAAGTTGCAAAATATAAAATACACCCACATTAATCATCAGTATTTCTATACATGTACTATACATTACAACCCAGCAAAAGACAGAAAGAGAAATTCTTGCCAGGACAAACCTAGTAACTAATCTTTTCATACAAACAAAACAGATCTAGAAATTAGTGAAACATTTGCTCAAGGGTAGGTTGAGCCAACATAATATAAAAATAACAGCTCTACCTAATTTATTCAGTGCTTTGCCAACCTAACTTCCAAAAAACAAAAACATTCATTCAAAAAAGCAAGAGGTCAAGAATATCAAGGGAATAAATGCCCAGCCATACTAGAATATTACAAAGGATTAATTATCAAAACTATCTGGTATGGCTAAGGAACAGAATGGTGGATCAGAGGAATTTATTACACAGTAATATGACCAGAATCATATTACTCTGTCATTTACATTTATTCTCATTTACATGAGTAAATAACCAGAGTAATCTAGTGCTTGATAAATCTGAAAAGCCAAGTTTTTGGGATAAGGACTCCCTATTTGACAAAATATCTGGGAAAACTAAAAAGCAGTTATGCAGAAATTCAGCATACTTTAGATATAAAGGGTGATATCATAAGCAAATTAGGCGAGCAGAGAAAAATTTGCCGATCAGATGTATAGATAAGGTAAGAGTTTATGACCAAACAAGATAGGATCACACAGGAAGTAAAATAAATAATTTTGTATATGTGAAATTTAAAAACTTTTGAACAAACAAAACCAATGCAATAAATTGGAAACTGGGAGAAAATTTTTATAAGAAATTTTTTCTGATAAAGGTTTCATATCTCAAATCTATGGGGAACTGAACCAAACATAAAAATAATTCTACCATTGATAAATGGCCAAAGGACATGAATAAACAGTTTTAAGTAGAAATCAAAGGTATTAATAGTCTTATGAAAAAGGCTCTAAATCACTGTTGGAGAAATGCAAATTATGTTTTCTTTTTTTTTTGCTTTTTGCTGAGGCAATTGGGGTTAAGTGACTTGCCCAGGGTCACACAGCTGGGCAATGTTAAGTGTCTGAGATCAGATTTGAACTCAGGTCCTCCTGACTTCAAGGCTGGTGCTCTATCCACTTCGCCACCTAGCTGCCCCGAGAAATGCAAATTAAACCAACTTTGAGGTAATCACCTATTAGACTGACTAGTATTACAGAAAATGGAAAATGACATACTGAAAGGGATGTGAGAAAATAGGACACTAATACATTGTTGGTGAAATTGTGAACTGGTCCAATCATTCTGGGAAAAAATAATAAGTAGAACTCTGCTCTAAGGGCTACAGAAACATGTATTTTTTGACCCAACAATAATCGTTAGGTCTATATTCTAAAATCAAAGTAAAAAGGAAAAGACCTATATGCACAAAAATATTTATAACTCATCATTTTTACAGATAAATTGAGGCCCAGAGTAAGCATTCAGCGCTTAACACAGTGACTGGCACTTAAGAGGCTCTTAATAAATGTGGATTGGAAAGTTGAGTTTGAAGTCAGTTATTTTAACTTCAAATATGGTTAATTTTTGTATTGTATCTCATTACTTTCTAATCATATGTTCTTGAACCATTTCATGTATGTGGTTATGAAATAGGCTTTACCTTTCACTTTTATAAACTAGGTGACCACTACTTGAAGTAAAATGAAATTGAAATATGTATTTTTTTCCCCACAGAAAACTTTACCTTTATCTTAATGAATTTGATTGGCTTTTTGTTGGTGCCTTTGAGATCTTCTTAGTGTTAGAAATATTGTCTTGAATCTTTAAAATGTCCTTGTGTAGTGAGGATAAGTACATTCACTTCCTTAAAATCAAGCATATTTTTTTTTAATAAATTTTTATTTTATTTGCATAACATATGTGTGGGTAATTCTTCAACACGAACCCCTACATAGCTTTCCGTTACAAATTTTTCCCCCCCAACTCCCCACCCCTCCCCTAGATGGCAGGATATCCACTACATGTTAATTATGTTAAAATATTGGCAAATCGAATATATGTATACATATTTCCAAACTTATCATTGGTGTGCAAGAAAAATCTTATCTACACAAACGATATATCAGATAAAGGAAACACAATGTAAGCAAACATCAATCAAGGAGTATGAGAATGTTATGTTGTGGTCCACATTTCACATCCCTCTCTCTGGGTGTATATGGCTTTCTTCAGTGAACAATTGGAGGTGGTTTGAAACATTTCATTGTTGAAGAGAGCCATGTCCATCAGAATTGATCGTCATATAGTACTGTTGTTGCCGTGTATAATGATCTCCTGGTTCTGCTCATTTCACAAGCATAATATTTTTTAAGCTTCCATTTGTGTTGATTATTTTTATATAAGTTGTTTTTCTGAGTAGTAAACTGCTTGAGAAGTTTGTCAATGATGTGTGCATCTTTCAAATTTTGATAAACTATTAATGACAAAAAAGTAATCAAAAGTTATCATCACAGGCAAAGAAGAAACAAAATAATGAATTTTGCAGATGATGATGATAATGATGATTTATCTAAAGACCTCTTGACAGTCAACTAGAAAAATAATTGAAACAATAAACTTCAGCAAAGTTGCAGGACATAAAATAAGCCCATGGAAATCAGTATTTTTGCACATTTTCACCAAAATCCAGAGAGACAGGAAAATTCTATTTAAAATAACTATAGACAGTAGGAAATATTTAGGAGTCAACCTGCCAAGACACAGCCAAGTAACTCTATGAAGCCAATTATAAAATATTTATTTTTAATTTTTTTGTCATGACTTTGATAGGTCAAAATATATATTGGTATATATTCAATGTTTAGGTATACTTTGCTAATTTTTTTAAAAATAATTTTACTTTTTATTTAAAACTTTTTTTTGAGTTACAATTATCTTCCTCCCCAACTCATTAACAAGACAAGCAATATATCAACTATACATGTGAAGTCATGAAAAACATTTCCACATTAGCTATAGTATTTTTTTTTAAAAGCCATAAAATTTAAGTGAAAAAAGTATGCTTTAATCTATATTCAGAGTTCATCAATATTCTCTCTGGAAATAGCTTTTTTCTTTGCAAGTCCTTTGGAATTGTCTTAGATCATTGTATGGATTAGAATAGCTAAGTCCACTACATTCTTAAGGATTATGGAACTTTTCCATCTGATTTGTAGACATGTAACTGAAACTTGTCTCCTCCATTAGAAAGTGAGCTCCTGGAGAGCAGGGGTCATCTTGCTTTTGTATCTATATCACAGCACTTGGTCACAGTGCTCTGTACATGATAAAAAATTTTTTGAACATATGACAGCAGTATGGCCTCTTTAATAGATTTTTGAAAAAGTCATTGAAAAGGTTCATAAAAGAACCAACATATACTTACAACTTCCTAGAGCATCTAATAAATGCTTTATTCATTCTATTTGGTCAATATACTACTTTGCCTCTAAATATATTTTTAAGGGTAAAAAAGGGAGGAGTCTGATTTTTGTAAGACTTCTGATGTGGAATTTGCTTCAATCAAAGGAGATTAGCTTATGATTAGCTAATGTATAATTTCAGTAGGTTGGTTGGGACCATTGAGACATGAAATGACTTGCCTGGGGTCAAAGAGGCAGTAAATCTGTGTCAGAACCAAAACCTGGATGCAATGATCTACTCTGAGATGACTTTATTAAGCACTTTGCCAGTATTAAGCATAACTCTTCTCAGTTTCCTTATGGTGACTGGAACTATATTTTCAGCTACAAACTCTTTGTCCCAAAGTTAGAGTAGTCCTTAGTGGCAGTTCTGGGAGATATTTAGGATGGGACAGGGACTGGATTCATGGAGTTCCTGGTGACAAAGATTTGTATCTTCTCTGCAATTTATAGACTTAAAGCACTACCCAGAGCATTGAAAGATCTTCAAAATTTTTTTCTCCTTAATTTTTACCAATATTAACATCATTATTACAAAATTCTTCAGGGTAATGCTAGAGAAAAAAATTAGGTCTAAGTATAAACACATTTTTTTTTCCTGCCAGGTAATGTTATTAATCAACACTAATAAGATTCCAAGTAAAAGTCTATCAACTCTTTGAAATTCCCCTTGATTGCTTCATTTCCCCAAATTTTTATCTTCCTTCTTTAAATTCTGCAGAGTTTCAATGGAAAATTCTCTGTGATGAGGTGATCATCATGAAGCAGGACCACAATATTAACTTCAAATTCTATTAAAAAAAAAAAAAGGAGAAAATTTAAAGACTTGCATATTTACTGTCATTCCTTTAAGAAAATAAAATATAAACTCTGTCAGAATCAACTGGCTCTAACAGATCTGACAAATGTGTCAGTGTAGTCTTTATTTTCTTGTTTGGAGACTTAATCCATCATACCCTAACTTAATCTTTCAGTTAAAAAAAATGTTTATTTTTAAATTATTTTTTAAAATGCTTTCTGGAAAATTTCCTATCTCATTTAAGGAGAGACAGTTATTAAGTTTCAAAAAATATACTCCCTTATCCTTTGCCTTTACTCTAAAAGTGATTTTGGAATCAGACTCACTTGCTTCTTTTTTATTAATTGTGTTTTGACTTCTGAACAATAATTAACCATTTATTTCTGATCTACTCTCTTTACAACTAACTTGCAACGGTCCCATTTGCAAATGAGAAAAAGCAATTTCAATAACACTATACAATGTAATTTTTCTTCCCTAGAAAATACATTTATATATAAACTTTTACTTAGGCCTTCTTTTTTACTTTAAGCAAATAGAGATCTTCCCTAGTTCTTTAAATGTTAAACTTTTCAGATTACAGTAAAATAATATAATAGAAAATGAAGCCATTGCTTCTTACCTTGGAAGGGGAAGAGAGGTATCAGAATCATAAAATCATAAATGAAATGGACAATGAGTCCATTTTTTGTTGTCACTCAAATAGTAAACCTACTTTATCTTCCTCAGCTAAAGTTATTATGACTCTACTACATTATGCTCTATTTATACAGCTCTTTTAAAAGAGAAAATCATGGCATAATTAATGAGACATTCTGATATATCTTGACAATGCATATAAAATTATGACATTAATGAAAATATATTGGCTTAGCTGTCTCAAAAGAATAAACTACCATTAACTGCTTAGTGAAAAACAACAGTAAGAATAATATATTAAAATTTTCTTGGGACAGATTTAGCTATGCTTTCTGCTTGGCATAAGAGGTCTGATTCCAAAGAAAGAAAAAAGCAAAAAACAAAAAACACCAATTCTTGGAAATTTTCAGTTAATGTGGTATGTCAGTCAAAGCTGAAATCATCATTATATTCTATTACTATCTCTTTGTCCAATTAAACTATTAAATGACAACCAAGTACAAAGTGTCACACTAAAGTATCTAGCTAGGAATATAAAGGTAGCAATTCTAACAATTTGAAGTTATGAATATATTAATACTAAAGTTTGAGAATTATTGTGCATACATATGACCACAATAATCTTACTTTCTTTTTGAAAAAAATCACATAAGCTTTGAGTTTATAGATACAAACTTACCAACTTTGAAATTAGTAGTTTCAAGGGTAGGACAAGTGAAAAGTCTAGGGAATATCATATATATGGGAACAGAAAGACTCCTGCAAACATCACCATCAGCAATTTGGATATTCTGAATTTCTGTGGCATCTCTGGCATATCCTTCTGCACAACCTTGAGACAGAAGAAAATAACTTGATATTAAAATTAGAAACAAGAAGATACTGAAATATTTTAAGTATGAACTTTCTAAATAAAATCCCATTTTTCTCTCTAATTTGCTTTCCAAAGTTCATGGACAAATAAAACAGATTTAAAAAAAAACCCAAAAAACAAAAAACAGTTCTTTCTGTCTTTTTTTTTGGGGGGGGGGAAGTATCTTATTTTTCCAATTATAATCTAAGACAAATTTTAACATTCATTATTTTTTAAAATTCTGAGTTCCAAATTTTTTGCTTCCTTCCTTATTTCTACCTTCCCTTAGACAGTAAGCAATTTCATGTAGGTTATATATGTGCAATCACATAAAACAGATTTCGTTATTAGTCATGCCATGAAAGAAAAGGAAAAAAAAACATTAAAAAAAGTAAAAATAATATGACTTGATCTGCATTCAGACTCCATCAGTTCTTTCTCCGACAGTAGATAGCATTTTCCAACATGAGTCCTTGGGAATTCTCTGGGATCACTATATTCCTGAGAAGACCTAAGTCATTCATAGTTGATCATCATACAATATTGGTGATACTGTTTACAACGTTATCCTGGTTCTACTCAATTCACTTTGCATCAGTTCGTGTAATTCATTCCAGGTTTTTCTGAAATGTGCTCATCACTTCTTATAGAATAGTATTCCATTATATTCACATATCATAACTTGTTTAGACATTTCCCCAACTGATAGGCATTGACACAAAAAAAGGTGCTATAAACATTTTTGTACAATGTGTGCCCTTTTACATTAAAAAAAATTTTTTTTTTGGAATACAGACCTAGTTGCTAGACAGTTTGTCAATGTCTTTTGGGCAGAGTTCCAAATTGCTCTCCAGAATGGCTGGATCAGTTCACCACTTCACCAGCAATGCTCCAATTAGTGTTCCAATTTTCCCACATCTTCTCTTAACAGTTATTATTTTCTGAGACTTGTTTTGATGTGCATTTCTCTAAAAGTGATTTAGAATATTTTTCATATGGCTACAGACAGCTTTGATTTCTTCATTTGAAAGCTGCCTGTTCATGTCTTTTTTTTACCATTTATTAATCAAAGAATGGCAGATAGTTTTATAAATTTGAATCAGTTCTCTCTATATTTGAGAAGTCAGGCCATTATCAGAGATATTTGCTAGAAAGATTACTTCCTAGCTTCCTGCTTTCCTTCTAATCTTGATTGCTTGGTTTTATTTGTACAAAATCATTTTAATTTAACACCGTAAATATTATCCATTTTACATTCTGTAATGCTCTCTTATCTCTTCTTTGGTCATAAATTCTTCCCTTTTTCATAGATCTGACAGGTAAACTCTCCCTTGCTACTCCTAATTTGCTTTATGTCTCAATTATCTATCCATTTTGATTTAATTCTGTTATATAGTGTAAGATGTTAGTTTATATCTAGTTTCTACTATATTTTCCAGTTTTCTCAGCAGTTTCTATCACATATAATGAGTTTTTATCCCAGAAGCTAGAGGTCTGGGTTTATCAAACCCTAAGTTATTAATGGTCATTGAATACTGCGTCATATATACCCAACCTATCCCACTGATCTACCACTCATTTCTTAGCCAGTACCAAATAGTTTTGATGACTGCTGCCTTATTAATAAAGTTTTATGCCTAGTATGGTTAAGCTACCCTCCTTTCATTTTTTTTTTCATTATTTCCCTTGATATTCTTAATCTTTTGTTCTTCCAGAGCAATTGTTTCTTCCCAGCTCTATAAAATATCTTTTGTAATTTTATTGATATGGTACTAAATAAGTAAATTAATGTAGGCAGAATTGTCACTTTTATTATTTTGGTTTAACCTACCCACAAGCAATTTTTATATATATATATATTGCTTTTTTGCTGAGGCAATTGGGGTTAAGTGACTTGCCCAGGGTCACACAGCTAGGAAGTGTCTGAGACCAGATTTGAACTCAGGTCCTCCTGACTTCAGGGCTGGTGCTCTAACCACTGCGCCACCTAGCTGCCCCCATGAGATAGTGTATTTACTTTTTTTTTTTTGCTTTTTCTGAGGCAATTGGGGTTAAGTGACTTGCCTAGGGTCACACAGCTAGGACGTGTCTGAGACCAGATTTGAACTCAGGTCCTCCTGATTTCAGGGCTGGTGCTCTAACCACTGCGCCACCTAGCTGCCCCGCAATTTATATTTTTCCAATTATTTTGACCTGATTTTATTTCTGTGAAGTCTTTTGTAACTGTGAGCATATACTTCCTGGGTTACATATTTCATATTGTCTATAGTTACTTTAAATGGAATTTCTCTATCTCTTGCTGCTGGACTTTGTTGGCAATATATAAAAATGCTGATGATTTATGTGGGTTTATTTATAACTTTGCTAAAGTTGTTAATTACTTAAATTAGTTTTTTAGTTGATACTTTGTAAGTATACCGTCACACCATATGCAAAAAGTCAGTTTTGTTTCCCCACTAATTTCTTCCATTTCTTTTTTTCCCCTCTTCTTATTGCTAGAGTAACATTTCTAATACAATACTGAATAATAATAATAATAGGCATCCTTGCTTCATCCCGATTTTATCAGGAGGGCTTTTAGCTCATCCCCATTACAAATAATGCTTGTTGATCATTTTGGATGGATAGATATAATTTTAAGGAGAAAAATAAGAATGGGTGCTATGTTTTGTCAAAAGCTTTTTTCTGTATCGAGATAATCATATGATTTCTATTGGTTATATGTTACTGATATGGTCAATTATGCTGATATTTTTCCTAATACTGAACTAGCTGTGTTCTTAATATAAATCCCACTTGGTCATAGTACATTATCCTGGTAACAAACTGCTATAATCTCTTTGCTCGTATTTTATCTAAAATTTTCGAGTTTTCTTTCTCTGTTTTAGTTCTTTCTGGTTAGGTATCAGCACCGTATTTGTGTCATAAAAGGCTTTTGGTAGGATTACACATATTTTTCAAAACTCTGTGTGTGTGTGTGTGTGTGTGTGTGTATAGTATAGAAATTAATTGTTCTTTAAAAATTTGGTAGAATTTACTAGTGCATCCATCTGACCCTGGGGATTTTTTATTGAGAGTTCATTGATGGTTTATTCAATTTCTTTTTCTAAGATGGGACTATTTAAGTACTTTATTTCCTCTTAACCTGGAAAATTTATATATATATATATATATTTGGCAAGGCAATTGGGATTAAGTGATTTGCCCAAGGTCACACAGCTAGTAAGTGTTAAATGTCTGAGGTCAGATTGAACTCGGGTTCTCCTGACTTTGGGGCTAGTGCTCTATAAACTGGCTGCCCTGGCAATTTATATTTTCATAAATATTATCAATTTTGCTTAAATCATCAGATTTATTGGCACACAAATGAGCAAAATACTTCCTATAATATTTTCTACCCCAATCAATTTTTTCCAGATTCCAAATATATAAATTCTAACTTTTCAGTTCCCTAACTTCTTGTTTATTTTGTGGTTAGATTTATTTAAATATAAGAGGGGATGGCTCAAGTCACCTACTAATATAGTTTTACTATCTATTTCCTCCTGCAACTTCTTCTTCAGGAAGTTGGATATTATTTGACTTGGTGCATTTGTTTAGCATTGATATTACTTCATTATCTATGGTATCTTTTAGCAAGATGTTTCTTTCCTTGTCTCTTTTAATTAGATCTGCTTTTGCTTTGGATTTGTCTTGAGATCATGACTGCCATCTCTGCCTTTTTTCTGGTCAGATAATAAGCCCATTATCTTTTCTGCTTCTATATACCAATAAATTCTATTGCAAGATTTTGGTTTTTTAATTCACCGCTTTCTTTATTTCTTTTTTTTTGGCACATCTTCGAGAAGGTCCTTTAAAGGAGTATTTGGAAAGGGGCATGGAAGGATATGAAAGGGGTCACGGAAGAACTTTTGGGTCAGAGGACATGATTAGTAGCTGCAGGGTCCAGGGGGTTAAGTTGTCAAGTGTAACTCTGAAGGACTTAATGATGAAAAATCCTATCCATACCCAGAGAAGGAACTAATTGTGTGATGCATTCTCCCTCTCCCTCCTTCCCTCTCCCCCCCTCAATTTAATTTTTCTTGAGGGTTTTTATTTTCATTAGAGTGGGAAATCTGTTTTCTTAAACAACTTGATTTTTATAGAAATGTTTTGCATAACTTCATATATGGTTTTTCAATTATGGGTGAGGATAAGGAGAGAACCCAGAACTCAAAAATTTTTAAAACAAATTTCAAAAACTAAAAATTGTTTTGAATGAAAACAGGGTAAAATATTAAATAAATCAACCAAATTAAATTAACAAGTATTTATAGAACACTTCTGCAAAGTGCCAGACCCACAACAGCCAGTGGATTCATTATCATCTCCATTTTATAGATGAAAAAATGAGTCATAAGAAATTTATAGAGAGCTTCAGATAATTTAAATTATTGACAGGCAACAAGCTGTACCTAACTGGAGTTTACTTTTTTTTCCATCTGCCAACTAATGTGCTTCATGATTTATATACAGGAAGTCAGGTTAACTTAATTTATGTCATTTAAGGAAACAATTGTTTAACCAAGAAAATGAGACTTAAGTGACATCATTTAAGATAGCGTGTCAAAGCCACAGGTGATCTCTAGTATCTTCCCTTATACCGTAATGCCTCCCTCCTCATGCAAGGTTATCTTGAAAGTGTCAAAATAATTTAAAGATTCGAGATAAGTGTTTCTCCAATATTCACCTAAATAAGATCTAAAAATCTTAAATCAAGTGCTCCCAGCCTAGATCATCCTTTCCTGCTCCTTCTTCTTTTTCACTCAGACTCACTGTTTTCCCAGAAGTTCCAAGGAATTCTTTTTCCCAGTTCACCTGCCTCTCACTGAGTTGTAGTATCTTGGCAAGACGCTTCCTCTCAGGTAGAGAAAGGTATTACTGCTTTCTGCTTCTGTTTTATGTTGAGTTCATCCCATTCACATTCACAGTTAAAGTTACTATATACTTCCCTCCTTCCTATTTTTCCTCCCATTTATCCTTTTCTCTCTCCTTTCATTCTTTCCCTCCTCACTAATGTTTTGCTTCTTTCCACCACCTTCCCCCACACTCATATTTCTTTCTTCTCCATAGATAAAATAAATTCCTAAACTCAATCGATTGCAAATGTCATTCCCTCTTTGAGCCAATTCCTATGAAAATAAGGTTCAAGCAATGCCTAATACCCCTTATTCCCTTATCTTCCTCTCACTATAAAAGGTCTTTCATGCCTCTTCATGTGAGATAATTTACCACATTTTATCTCTTCCTTCTCCTGGTATAATCCTTATTTCTCATCATTTTAAAAAAAAATCTCTCAAAATCACCTCATACCCACACTCTCTATATATACTCTTTCTAACTGCACTAACAGTGCTTAAGAATTACAAGTATTATTTTCCCATGAAGGGATAAACAGTTTAGCCTTATTTAAATCCCTTACATTTTCTCATTTCTTTTTTGCTTTTTATGTTTCTCTTCAGTTTTGAAATTGATAAATTCAAAATTTTTGTTCAGCTTTGGAAAGCAGGAAAGCTTTCTATTTCACTGATCTTTTCCCTCACCCTGACCTTTCCCCTCCCAGGGATTATACTTTATACTGTTTTGCTGGGAAAGTGCTTTCCTGGTCATAATTCTAGCTCCTTGGCTTTCTGAATACAATATTCCATGCTCTCTGATCCTTTAATGTTGAAACAATTATATCCTAAATAATACTGACTGCGGCTCCAAACCATTCTAATTTTTTTTTTTCCCTGATTGCTAGCAATATCTTCTCTTTTGTTTGGGAATTCAGGAATTTGGCTATAATGTTCCTGGGAGTTTTCATTTTGGGAATTCTTCCAGGAGGTGACTGGTGGAATTTTTCATTATCTTACCCCTTTGGTTCTGGAATATCAGGGCAATTTTCTTTGATAATTTCTTGAAGTATAATATCCAAGTCCCTTTTTGGATCACGGCTTTTAGGTAGTGTATTAATTCTTAAATTAATTATCTCTCCCAGATCAGTTTTCCAGGTCACTTGTTTTTCCAATGAAATATTTAGTGTTTTCTCCTATCTTTTCATTCTTTTGATTTTGTTTGATTGACTCTTGATTATATTTGTCCAATTCTAATTTTTAAGGAGCTATTTTCTTCTTTTTTTTTTGTTTTTATTTTTTATTATTTTTTTAAATTAAAGCTTTTTATTTACAGAACATGAGTGATTTTTCTACATTAACCTTTGCAAAAAAAATTATTTTTGTTCCAAATTTTTCTCCTCCTTTCCCCCACCCCTACCCCTAGATGACAGGTAGTCTAATACATGTTAAATATGTTAAATTATATGACAAATCCAATATATATATATATATATACACATATCTATAGTTATCTTATTACACAAGAAAAATCAGATCTAGAAAGAGAAAAAAAAACAACTTAAGAAGGAAAACAAAATATAAGCAAATATTCACAGAAAGCATGAAAATGTTGTGGTCCACACTCAGTTCCCACACTCCTCTTTCTGGATATACATGACTATCTTCATCACTGAACAATAGGAAATGGTTTGAATCACCTCATTGTTGAAGAGAACCATGTCTATCAGAAATGATCATCATATACTCTTGTTGCTGTGTATAATGATCTTCTAGTTCTGCTCATTTCACTTAGCATCAGTTCATACAAGTCTCTCCAGGCCTCTCTGAAATCATACTGCTGGTCGTTTCTTACAGAACAATAATATTCCATAACATTCATATACCATAATTTATTCAGCCATTCTCCAATTGATGGGTATCCATTCAATTTCCAGTTTCTAGCCACTACAAAAAGGGCTGCCACAAACATTTTTGCACATGTGGGGCCCTTTCCTTCCTTTAAAATCTCTTTGGGATATAGGCCCAGTAGAAACACTGCTGGGTCAAAGGGTATGCACAGTTTGATAATTCTTTGAGCATAGTTCCAAATTGAGGAGCTATTTTCTTTAGCTTTTTACCTTTTTTTTCCATTTGGACAGTTCTACTTTTTAGGGCTATTTTCTTCAGTAAATTTTTGTACAATTTTTGTGCTTCTTTTATTAATCAATATGTTGATTTATTTTCATGATTCTCTTGTACCATTCTCATTTCTTTTCTCAATTTTTCTTCTTCCTCTCTGATTTTTAAATTCCTTTTTGAGCTCTTCCAGGACTTCTTTTTGGGCCCAAGACCAATTCATATTTTTCTTACAGGCTTCACACTACTGTCCTTTTCCGAGTTTGTCTTGTTCTTCCCTCTCACCTTAATAACTTTCTATGGTCAAATTCTTTTTTGTTGTTCATCTTTGCCAATATAGCTATCTTTTCGTTACTTTTACAGTTGATCTCTGCTTCTTCGGTGAAAGAGTCATTGTTCACAACTTCTTATGCTCAGGGTTCATGCTCTGACTACTTCTGTGGTGTTGCAATGGGGCCCGTGGGAAGCCTGATGCTGGCCGTGGGGGGAGAAAGGGGAGAAGAGAAGGGTTTGGCAGTTCACTTGGTGCTGTGCTTAAGCCCACAAAGGGATGGAGGATGGGGGAGGAATGTCTGGTGCTAGGCAGGGTCACAGGAGGTCTGACTGATAGACTGTGGTGTTATGGGACATGGTAGAAGAGGGAAGGTCTGGTTTTGCAAGGGTCTAGGGTCAAGGGGAAACTTGGTTACCTGCTTGGTGTTGTGTGAGGACCTAGTTTTGTTGGCTTTTTTCTTTTTTTTTGGGGGGGGAGGTGTTACAGGAGGTTTGGTGCAATGCTGGGACACATGGTGGAAGATGAGGAAGGCTAGTGCTATGCCTGTGCTGTGGGTAGGTGCACAGGGGTAATCCTTAGCCTGTTGCTGCAACAAACCATGGGGCCCGAGTCACTAACTTGTACTGGGGCCCAGGGCCTCTGGCTGGCTTGCCAGCATCCTGCCTGCCCTGGACTGCACTCCCTTTTAATCCAATACAGATTTTTCCAGCCAACCTTCCAAGTTGATTTCCTTTAGAAATTTGCCTCACTCTATATTTTTGTTGCTTCTGTCATTACAGAATTTGTTTTGAGGGGCTATTTTGTAGTTGTTTGGGGATGAATATGGGAGTGTTCAGGCAATTTCCTTCTTATTCTGCCATTTTGGCCCCCGGAACAAAGTTCTTTTATAAAGCCAAAAAGTACTTTCCTCAGACACTGTTGTTTGTGTTTCATTCGTTTCAATAATGTCCAACTCTTCATGATCCCATTTGGGGATTCTTGGCAAAGCCATTTCCTCTCTAGCTCATTTTACAGGTGAGGAAACTAAGGCAAATGGGATTAAGTGAACTGTCCAGGGTCACAAAGCTAGTAAATGTCTGAGATCAGATTTGAACTCATGTTTTCCTTACTCCAGGAATGATACTCCATCGACTGTGCCGCCTAGCTGCTTCCTCAAACATGATTTTTTAAAAAGATGTTTTATTGTTTTTATAATCATTTTATCCATTATCATTTCCCATTGTAAAATTCCTTATGGCAAAGGAAAAAACAATTAAAAATATTGGATAGAATGATTCTATAATATATTTTGTTCTAATTGTTCTTTGTCTCTTGCCATTATGGAGTATTGTATGTTCTCTATAGCATTCGCGGCAAACATGTAAATCTGAATAAAGAAGAGTCAGCAAAGGGATTAATTCACAAAATATTTTTGGCAGGAATTTTTGTCACTTTTAACTGTTCAGACTCATAAATTAGTAAGTATTCTATAGATAATGTCTAATGAAATTGAAAATTCACCCAATTTATAAACTCAGTATCATTTTGTTTTATTCTTTTCTTTTTAAAAAAGTACTTTTTATTTATTTTTATAACATCCATATTATATGTGTATGCATATTATGTTATATGTTCTATGAATATGTGTGTGTATATACACAGAGCACTCTCCTTTTGAGTCATTCTTTAAAACAAAGAATTGAAAACAGAAAAAAAAAGTTCATAAAAATGATCAATAAACATGAAATTAAACGCAGTATTAATTAAATGCACTCATATCCTCCCAATTCTATAAAAGAGGTTGAGATGCCTTTTCCTATCTCTTCTTTGGAGTCAAGCTTGGTCACTGAAATTTCACATCATTCAATTTTGATTTTTGTTGTTGTTGTTGTTATTGTCATCCTTTCCATTTCATTCTTATAAGCCACTGTGTACTTTGTTTTTCTGCTTCTGTTTCCTTTACTTTGTATCATTCAAAAAAGTACTCTTCTAGTGCGTCTCTGTATACATCACATTTATTTCTTTATAACTTGATGCTATTCCCTACAAACATATCATAATTTGTCTAGCCATTTTCTAAACAAAGGACACCTACTTTGTTTTATATTCTTTGCTATTACAAATATTTTCATGTCATAGGACCTTTCTTTTTGTCCCTGACATCTTTAGGGCACAAGCTTAGAAGAGGTATTTCTATGTCAAAGAGTATAAACATTTCAGTTACTTTCTTAACACCATTTCTGTTTTCCTGAACAGCTGGGCAAACTAAGAACTCCGCAAATAGTGCTATGGGGTTATCCTCTAACTTTTTACATAGATGTCACATGTTAATTACCTACATGCCTTTAAATATAAAAGAGTAACAAGAAGCAGTACTCAAAACTGAAGTGACTTACCACAGGTTTCCACTCGCACCAACTGCAACTCTATGTTTTTAATGGCAGCTTCTGAGTATTCAACCACTAGCTCTCCTGTTAGTGGCTGTGTAATAACACAGTTGGTTGAATTGAGATGTCCTCTGATGAGAAATTTGGGGAGGGAAGCTCTCTAATGGAAATAATTTTAAAAAGGAAATATGAGAAACTCTTCATTTGATCTAAGTTCATTATCTTTTTTAAAAAAAGTAACTTGAAGATCTTCTGGCCAATGTGGAATTAATTTTTTCTGACACCTCAATATGGCACACAAAGAAAGACATTTCAGTAAGTTAAATCCATAACCCTATAATTAAAAAAGCACTCACCTCTTTAACATTCTGCAAGGTTTCAGGTGTAATAGTAAAACCCACAGGACTTGGAGTTGATTTACCCTTTTGAGGCTAAAATTGGAAAGTAAAGGTAAATAATATTAGTTCAGAACAAAGAACTCTGTAAATAGGAGTCTTCTATAATTTCATACGTTTAACCTATATCAGATGACTGTCTTAGGAGAGGGGGGGAAGAAGGGAAGAGAGAAAAATTTGGAACACAAGATTTTGCAGAGGTGAATGTTTAACTATCTTTGCATATATTTGGAAAAATAAAAAGCTATTTAAAAAACTATATAATAAATACTGTACATTGTGCTTTAAAAAAAAAAAAAAAAAAAAAGATTGGCCCAAGGCCTCCAGCTTATTGGGTAGACTGTCTGGAGAGGAATAATGGGAGAATATTTACAAAAATTGAACAGGATGAGAAGGCATTTATGTTAACATTCATAAATATAAAATCAGTTCTATTTAAATGTTAATTATCAATTAATATTAATAAAAATTTTTAATTAAAAAATCTATGAAAACAAGGTTCATAAATAATCTTAACATTATCATAAATGTCTCTATTTTGAACTTATTTCTTAAAAGTCACATAAACATGAATCTAAACCTATTTTTTTGTTTGTTTTTTGCTGAGGCAATTGGGGTTAAGGGACTTGCCCAGGGTCACGCAATTAGGGAATGTTAAGTGTCTGAGACCACATTTGAACTCAGGTCCTCCTGACTTCAGGGTTGGTGCTCTATCCACTGTGCCACCCAACTGCCCCTAAACCTATTTTTTTTAAAAGAAATCTCACCTTTACAATTATATTAGTAATGATTATGCCCAAACTATCAATTAGCTTCCATTTCTGAATTTGTATATAAAAGCCAAGTACAGTGTATAATTGTAATTAGAACAGAAATAGCTAGTTATATTTAGGAAATATGGAATCAGAATTTTTAAAAAAAAGAAGAGGGACAATTACAAAATAAAAAAGAAAATTGTTTACATGAAATACAACAGTTTCTGAACAAACTAATTCTTCTAAGAATGGAAGTAGTAGAAGGAGAAAAAAAATTGTATCAATTTTTTTACATAAAAGTTTGGTTTTCAAGCTATGTAAACAACATATACATAGTTTCACTGTTTTTAATATATCTTCCCCCCCACCCCCAAGGCAAGATGGGTCAAGTAACTTACCCAGGGCTGATATCAAATAAATAAAGCTATAATATTTGTAAAAAGTACTCTGTGGCCAGTATTACACAAATGTAAAGTAGTTTTATCATTAGTCCTGGTTTCTCTTCCTTTCTCCCTTTATATTATTTCACTTGATGATCTAGTCAGCTCCCATCGATTCAAATGTAATCTTTTTCAATGATTCTCAAATCTACTTTTTGGCATTCAAAGTTCTTCATGATTTACCCCATTTTCCCATTTCAAACTTAACACCTTACTCCCCACTATATGCTCTTCTATGAATAAGATACTCCACCACCTAAGGACTTTCACTGGCTGTCTCCTGTGCCTAGAAGGCTCTACTTCAATCTCCACATCCTGCCTTCCTTCAAGTCCCAACTAAAATCCCACAGTCCACAGGAAGCCTTTCCCAATCCCTCTATTGCCTTCTCTCTTTTGATTATTTCCTCTTTATCTGGTTATAATTTGGACATAGCTATTTGTATGATGTCTCCCTCTTTAAAGTATGAGCTCGAGACCTTTTTGATATACGTTGTATCTGACATTTTCTAGATTTTTAATAATGGTTACTGATTAAATGATCAATAAAGTGACCAATGATGAAGTAACTGACAGTTACTTTACCTCCTGACAAAGAAGTGATGGATACAAAGAGCAGAATGAGACATACATTTTTGGACATGGACATTAAATGGATTTATTTTGCTTAAGTATGCTAATTTGTTTCAAGGTTAATTTTTTTTTTCTTTCTTGAGGAGAGGGACGTTAGTAAAAGTGATTCCCAAAAAAAGAGGCTTTTGTATTATTTAAAAATGCAAAAAAAAGAGCACAGAAGGAAGTTCAGAATGAAGCAGAGACAAACAGTAGTTTTGAAAGTAATGCATGGAATTTATTACATACTTTTAAAAAAGCAAGTAGCCTAAGTGATCTTTTTGTATATATGATAATGTTCTTTTTGAGAATATTTAAATTCAAAATAAAATTTTTTTTAAAGTTTAGTTAAGAATAAGTTTTACCAGGGCAGCTAGTTGGTATAGCAGATAGAGTACCAACTCTGAAGTCAGGAGAACCTGAGTTCAAATCTGGTTTCAGACACTTAGCACTTCCTGGCTGTGTGACCCTGGGCAAGTCATTTAACTCCAATTGCCTCAACAACAACAACAATAAAAAGAAGTTTTACTTAAACATGGAGTTTTAGATACTACCACATAATAAAATATTCCTTTAGCATATCAGAAGTGTACAAAAAAAAAAGATGCTATATGAAGTCTAAGAGGGAAAACAATTACCAGGAGGGGTTTGTGAGGGAAAATTTCTGAAGCATATGGCATTCTAATAGGCTTTAAAAGATGAACAGAAAGTTAACAGGCTAAAAGAAACAACAGGAAAGCAAAAAGGTTGGCTGGGATAAGAAATGGGACCAATGCAAGATAAGGCTGAAAAAGTAGAAAAGACAGATGATGAAGGGCTCTGAATGAAAAAGACTCTGAACTTTAATCAAGAGGAAATTTGAAAATCATTGGATTATTCAGACCAAACAATTGAAAATTATATGGTATCTTAAAGTTTGCAAAATATTTTACATAATTATCTCATTTGAATCATTAACAACTCTATGAAATAAAAACTATAGATATATTAACTCTATTTCAAAGAAGAATGACATGATCAGATTAAAGCAATTCAAAACAATGATTACTAGTATCTGTTTATGATTCACAGGGCAAATCAAAGAGATGGGAAGATACTCCTGATGCACCTTTTTTGTGTATGACATGCTGCTGACTCCATTAACAATTTAAAAGAGATCCATAATCATTCAAAAGAGCTTAGCTAACTTTACACAAAAGAAAAACCTATGGACAGACCCTAAGATATTTAGTAATAAGTTTAAAAATCCCAGTGACAAAAAATTTCTTTGAGAAGGTAATTTTGCAAGAAAGAGAAAGACCTTCTAATATAAAGAACAGAAAATCTGAATAACGTAAGATCCACCAGAAACTGCTAGAAAACAGAATGTTCCAAAGAGCAAAGAGAGCTCAAGATATATCATAAGAAGATATACTCTACAAACCTCAACTCAATCAAAGAAAAAAGGTGGGCATTCAGTAAAAAAGAATGTGATTAATTCCTAAAAAGAAAAGCAGACTTACACAGATTTGCTTTGCAAATATCCCAAACAACAGAAATATAACAAAGATAAACAAATAGAGCAAAGCACAAATAATTATCTAAGAAAAAAAAAATTGGATAAGAGGAGGAAACCTAAGGGAGTAACAATAATAATAAAGTAACTGAGACCAGTAAGAGGTAAACTTGTGATGCACCCTAATTAAATAAAAACAATGAAGGAAAAATAATTCCTGTTTTTGCTCAGGAAGAAGAGGGGGAATATGGGAAATGGAATAGAGATCCTAAAAGATGGGGAAAGAGAAAAGGAAATCTTGATTTAAGGATAGAAAGGGGATTTTTCCACTGAATAAAGTTCTGATGAGGGAGAGATATTTTATAATGGGATAGAGGGACATTACAATGGGTATAATCTTCAGACTTAGTACTTAGACCACTACCTCTGAGAATATGGATATTCCGTGTGGATAACATCCTAAGGAGAAGAGAATCAGAGCCTTTAAGGGCAAGTGATACCCAAGAGTGTGGGAGGATCTGGAGAAAAGAAGGGCAAATTTCCTAGAAAATGAGGAAAAAATGACAACAGGGAAGGTAAAGGAATAGTAATAGATTAAATTAAAATAGAATAAATTAAAAAATAAATAAATTAAATTAAAATAGATTAAGATTAAGCAATGAGATAATTGTGAGAATTGCTAGATTGTGACTCCATTCTGGAGCTTGCTCAGTTCTCTTTCTATTCAATTATGGGTCTAGGACAATTTCTGTCTTATGAGAAAGCTTTATTACTTTGTTTGAATTTAATCCTGTATGGACAGGACCAGAAACCCAGTCCCATCCAAAGATTGATGCAAGGAGTTTTCTCACAATTATACTCAAGCAACTCATATGCCTTATTTGAAAACTGATCCCTACCGATCAGTCACTGTTTCCTTATTTCTTTGATTGAATACAGACAATTGGAGAAAGCAGGATAACTTATTTTCTGATTTCAAGAAATTGCACCTGTACTCTCTCCTTCCAATTTGCAAAATCCCAATCTTTCCTCCAATTAGATATCAGACTTCCTAATCCTGTATCCTGGTTTATAGTTGGCCAATTGTTTCCTTTTAATGCATAAAAATTTTTCTTCTTCTTCTTTTTTTTTTTTAATAAAAATTTTTCTTTCCCTGTGGTCAGGGTCTAGTGACAAACTAAAGAGGCTTGGTCCTGATTCGTTATATAACTGGCATGCAATATTTAATAAATTGATATGCCAACAAACTCAAACCTTTGCTTCCTCAGTTATTTCAAATTTCACCCCTAACAGCACCTACATGTTCCAGATACTTTGCTAAGGACTTTACAAACCCTATCTTATTTGATGCAAACAACAACCCTGGGAGGAAGGTGCTGTTATTAGCCCATTTTACAACTGGAGAACTAAGGCAGAAAGGATATGTAACTTTCCCAGTTACAAAGCAGACAAGCATTGTAAAATGGAATTTAAATCAGGTTTTCATTACTCCAGACCCAATTATAGTCCTTATTGCTTTTATCCCCCCCTTACCCTTTTCTGTGGGAATTGGTATTTCTAAGAGTGAGACAAAACAGAAAAAGGGGAAAGAAAGCAAGATCTCTAAGACTCTAAGAGATATGGTTTGCAAGATGAAACTTAAAATGGTACCTTAGAAGCTTTGATTTCATGAGCAATACAGAGACTGAAGGAAAAATAAAAAAGTGTAAGAGCTATGAATCAAAGAATAGAATTCTAGAACAAATAAAAGTCAAGAGAAAAAATAAAGAGACAAATACTTTTTAGAAAAAGACACAAAAAATGAAATAAACTAAAAAGTTTAAGGAGGAGAAAAAAAACAATTTTCTTTGGCATACTGAGTGGAAAAAAGGGAGAATTAGGTAACTAAGTAAAAGAAAAAATTACTAAGTTAATGAAAACTCTAAAACTAGGGAAAGGAGTGACAGACAAGAAGTCAGGGAATAGACTGTGAGGGGAAGAGAACTGGCAAAAGCAAAATTGCCTTAAAGTAGATAAAGTAAAAATATAGAATTACAACTACAGAAGAAGAAAAAAATCTTAATTCAAAGAAAAAAAAGAGATAAATAGAAAATACAAGCCTAATGCTAATAATATTAAATGTAAATGGATTAAACAATCAAATTAAATGAGGAAAAAAATGAAAAATTAGATAAGAAAATAGTAAAATATGTTGCTTCAAAGAACTCAAAGAGAAAGGATATTTGAAGATGACAGAGTAAAGGCAACGACTTGCCTGAGCTTTACCAAATTCCCCTCCAAATACTTCAGAACAAATTTTGGAGGGCAAAATCAGCAAGAGGAAGAAGTGAATCAACTTCTCAGCTCAAGACAACTTAGAAGGTGAGCAGGAAAGTTCTGGCTCTCCGGAGAGTGGGACACATAGACTTTGGGGGTGACAGAGGCAGCTTCTGAACCTCTCAGCTCACAGACAATAAGGGACATATGTTATATCAGAAGAACAGAACAAGGCACTCTTTGCTAACAACTAATGTAGGACTCTGTCAATATTTCTTTTACAATGTAAGAAAAAAATCAAGCTATACTAGAAAATGTAACTTTAGAATACAAAAGATGACCTAGGAGATATAAATTAACCATGAATTTAGACATAAATAAAATCTGTGGTTATAGGAACAACTCCTCTTGATTTCCTTTCTTATCAGTCCTAGTACCTGATGTTACGGCAATCTGTGCTAATACACTATAATATCAGAAATAGCAGTGTCCGTTAGGTTAGTTTAGGTAGAAGATAAGTTCCTTGATGACAAGGACTTTTTGTATTGTTTTTATATCGAATATCTAGCAAGCAACTTGCATAAGTGTTTGTGGCAATGACGGTCTAACCTTATAAGTTCATTCTAGAATAAAGACAAAAGGAGTGAGGGTCAAAATAAATTATATAGGCATATTTTATTACTACAAAATATGACATATTGTCCCTCTGCCCCAATAAAATGTAAGTTTCATAGGGACACTACTTTTATTCATTTTTTTTTATCTTTAGCATTTTTATCACAAAGTCCTACTCTTAAATGTCTTATGGGAGGCAGAAGTATTCAAATATCCCCATGCCTCAAATACTTAAGTACTTACTTGTGTCTTAAATATCCATCCCTCCCTCTCTCCTTCTCTCTCTGTGTATACACATACACACACAGAGCTATCATATATATATATATATGTATATATATATATATACATATATATATATATATATACACACAGACAGATATATATAGAGAGAGAGAGAGAGAGAGAGAGAGAGAGAGAGAGAGAGAGAGAGAGAGAGGATAGGCACTAGCTCTATGAATTTATTAGAATAGGGAATTCATAAGTGAGGAAATTCTAACAATGCAGGTTGGTACCTTCTCTGGTCTATTCTTTATTCACAACACTATGATGCTTCTCATAAGAGTAAACACACAAAAAAATCAGTTGAACTAAATGATTATAAAAAAGTTTCTATTTTTAAATATTAAAATGGGTGATGCTACCCAGATCATATCTTACAGTAGAATGAATGATGAATTCACATATCTTTGTCAAGTCCTTGGCCAAAAGAGATCGTCTCAGGTCACAGCGGAGGGTATACTGTAGGAAACAAAATTGGAAGGAAAATGTTGCTTTAGTGAAATTTATTTTCAACTTCACCATGCCTGTTTAAGGCAATTTTCTTTTAAAATTTTATACAAATGGAGGCAGCTAGGTGGCGCAGTGGATAGAGCACCAGCCCTGAAGTCAGGAGGACCCGAGTTCAAATTTGATCTCAAGACACTTAACACTTCCCAGCTGTTCCTGGGCAAGTCACTTAACCTCAATTGCCTCAGCTAAAATGTTATACAAATTTTTATAAAACTTGTTTTTCCTTTAACAGTTTTACAAATGCTAATAAGATCATTTAAACACATACACAAGAATTTCTATACATAACTACAATTTCTTAATTTAGCTCATCTTTGTACATTTTGCTCTGGCATTTCAGAAATCAATTTAGATATTATTTTGCTAATTTTACTTTCTTCACTTTATATTATTTGATTAAAAAGCCTTCTATATTTCTTATATTATTCATGTTTACCCTTTTCAAGAAAATTTTTATCTCATTAAACTTCTTGGTACTATAGAAAGAATACTGGATTTAAAATCAGGACCTGGGTTTAAATATCAGCTCTGTCACTTATTACCTACATCACTTTGGGAAAGTGACTTTAAATCTTCGAGTCTGAGTTTTTTAACCCATAAAATAATAAAGTCAATAAATACTTATGAAGCATGTATTATGTGCCTGGCACTGTGCAAAGAGCTGAGAATATAAATACAGGCAAAAAAGAAACGTATTCTCTACGGGAGAGATGGAGAAGTTTAAAATCAGAAGAAAAGCTGAAATAATGAAGAAACAAATATAGCTTCTCCAAATGGAGATTCCAGGAGGAGGCACAATTAGAAGAAGGGGTCTTTGAAGCAAAGGGATCTTCCAAGGTGAGAAAGCTGCTGGGATAGGACAAAAAGTACAGAGACTCCTAAGGATCCTTCTAGCTCTAAATCTATAATTAGAATACATACATACACACACACACACACACCACATTTTGATTAGACATTTTCCTACTGTTAGCCACCTTAGTTATTTCCAGTTTTTTACCATTACATAAAAGAACCTATAATAAGCTTTCTGGTGTTTGTTTGTTTGTTTGTTTTTTTAAATGAAATTCTTAGGAGGCATTCCCTAAAGAGGAACCTGGGTATGATTATTTTCATTAACTTATCAGTTACTGACAGGTTGTAAAACCACCCACCAATTCCATCATTTTTGCCATTTGGCTAGTAATAGTATCTTAGTTTTGTCTTGATGTTAATGTCTGTGGGAGAAAAGTAATTATTTACAATTCAAGATAAATATTAAACATGACAACATAAAGTGATTCTCGTTAATAAATTATATTAAAGTCAAGGTAAACAAATATTTAGTACTACTATGCCTACTTTGTGTCAGACATTTTGTTAAACTACTGTTAATAAAGTTAACACATACAATTTAGAAGACAATTCTCAAGACAAAACCATTTCCTCCTAGATAAAACACACTATTTTAATATAAATCTTCAATCATTTTAATAGCCAACTTAAAGCTTAATATGCTGGAAAGTACTTGTGATTTTTAACAGTATTTGGCTAATAATAAAGTTATATGTGTAACTAATTTCACAGAGCTTATAATTTTAAAATAACATAATAAAGTCTCATAGTAAAATCAAGCCAATAACAAATAGCAAATAGACTTAGAAATTACTTTTGCAATTCTAGCCATAAAGACAGAAGAGAGAAAGGCATTCTCACTTAAATTCAAAAGATCAATTGGATCTGTTATCTTATCAACTTACTAGATTCTTCCAATAATATAAATCCCAAACCATCCATGCTTATAGATTGGGTGATTCTTGTCCCTGTCCTCCCAAAAGTTTGCCACAAATGGTTCTATGCAATTGACTAGAAAGCTTTTTAAACGTTTCTTCTGATGTCTCACTTCACTGAGCATTAGTTCATGCAAGTCTCTCCAGGCCTCTCTGAAAACGTCCTCGTTTCAAGCTTGGATTTCTTCTGAAAAATGCCTGTTCATTTACTTTGATCATTTTATCTACTGGAGAATGACTTATTTTTATAAATTTGACTCAGTTCCCTACACATTGGAGAAATGAGGCCTTTATCAGACAAACCTACTGTAATTTTTTTCCCTCAGTTTCTTGTTTTCCTTCAAATTTGGCTGTATTAGTTGTGTTTGTGCAAAATCTTTTTAATTTCACAGAATCAAAATTATTCATTTTAATGATCTCTATTTCTTGGGTGGTTACAAACTCTTCCTTTCTTCAAAGGGAAAAAGACCTATTAGTACAAAATATTTATAGCAGTTCTTTTAGTGGTGGCAGAATTGAAAACTGAAGTTATGCCCAGCATTTACTTTTATAAGATTTTGATTTCCAAAGTTTTTTTCTCTTTCCCTCCATCCCTCTTCCTACAGAGGGCAAACAATCTGATATAAGTTATAGATACATAATCATATTAAACAATTTTCACATAAGTCATGTTGTAAAAGAAGAATCAGAACAAAAGGAAAAAAACAGGAAAGGAAAAAAAAGTGAAAGTAGTATGCTTTGATCTGCATTCAGACTTCCACAGATGGATAGCATCTTTCATCATGAGATAAATTTTGGAATTGTCTTAGATCTTTGTATTGGTAAAAAGAACTAAGTCTATCAAAGATGATCATTGCACAATGTTGCTATTACGTGTACGATGTTTTCCTGGGTTCTGCTCACTTCACTCAGTATCAATTCATGTCTTTCTAAGTTTTTCTGAAATCTTCCTGATCGTCACTTCTTATAGAACAATAGTATTCCATTACAATCATATACCACAATCTGTTCAACCATTCCCCAGTTGATGGTGAAGATATGTCCATCAATTGGGCTAAAGAAAAATCTGGGAACACTTACATGAACTTAATGCAAAATGAAGCATGCAGAATCAGAACAACATTGAATAGCATCACCAATATTGCAAAGGTAAGCAACTATGAAAGAATTAACTACTCCGATCAAAACAAAGATCCAAACCAATTCCAAAGTACCCATAATGAAAAAATGTTATCCATCTCCAAATTCAGCATTGATAAATTGAGTCTAGATTGAAATATACTTTTTTCTTTTTTCCTTTTTCTTGTTTTTCTTTGTATTTTCTTTTGCAACATGGATAATAAGGAAATAGGTTTTGCATCATTTAATGGATATATTGCTTGCCTAAAAAGACCTATTACAGTTGAGGCAAAGGGGGGGAGGGAGTGAATATTGTTTGAACCTTAATCTCATTGGATTTGGCTCAAACAGGGAATCTCATACACATTTAGTTTGGTATAGAAACTTGTCTTACCCTGTAGGGAAGTAGGAGGAGAAAGGGAAAAGGAAAGGATAAGGTTATTAGAAGGAAGGGCAGAAGTAGGAGGGGAAAAGGATAAGAAATGGGGGAGGGGCTAAAAAAAGGGAAGGCAGATCCAGGGAAGTTGTGGTCAAAAGCAAAATGCTAACTAGTGAGGAGAGAAAGGAGAAAGAAAATTTTAACTTGGAAAAACAGGATGGAGGGAAACAAGAATTAGTCATTTCAAATGGGAATAGGAATGGGAAGAACTCTCCATAAAATGGAAGGAGAAAACAGACTGGATTAAAAGCCAGAATCCTACAATATGTTCACAAGAAACACCTTTGAATGAGAGAGATACATACAGAGTAAAGGTATAAGGCTGGAGTAGAATCATTATGCTACAGTTGAAATTAAAAAAAAAAAAAAAACGGGTAGCAATTCTGATCTCAGATCAAGCAAAAGCAAAATTAGATCTAATTAAAAGAAAACTACATCTTGCTAAAGGGTACCATAAATAACAAGGTAATAGCAAAACTAAACACATATGTACCAAGTGGTATAACAATCTAATTCCTAGAGGAGAAGTTAAGAGAGTTGCAAGAACACCCTTTGACTCAGCAGTGTTTCTATTGGGTTTATATCCCAAAGAGATCTTAAAGGAAGGAAAGGGCCCCACATGTGCAAGAATGTTTGTGGCAGCCCTTTTTGTAGTGGCTAGAAACTGGAAACTGAATGGATGCCCATCAGTTGAAGAATGGCTGAATAAACTATGGTATATGAATGTTATGGAATATTATTGTTCTGTAAGAAACGACCAGCAGGACGATTTCAGAGAGGTCTGGAGAGACTTGTATGAACTGGTGCTGAGCGAAGTGAGCAGAACCAGGAGATCATTATGCACGGCAATAACAATATTATATGATGATCAATTCTGATGGACATGCCTCTCTTCAATAATGAGATGTTTCAAACCAGTTCCAGTTGTTCAGTAAAGAAGGCCATATACACCCAGAGAGAGGAATGAGAGATGTGGACTACAACATAACATTTTCATGTTCTCTATTGATGTTTGCTTGCATCAGATTTCCTTTCTCAGATATTTTGTGTTCATGTAGATATGATTGTTCTTGCACAGCAAGATAAGTATAGAAATATGTATACATATATTCAACTTGGCAAGTATTTTAACATAATTAACATGTAGTGAACTTCCTGCCATCTAGAGGAGAGGAAGGGACTAGGGGGGAAAATTTGTAACGCAAAGCTTTGTAAGGGTCAATGTTGAAGAACTACCCATACATATGTTATGCAAATAAAAAGCTTTAATTAAAAAAAAGAGAGAGAGAGTTGCAAGAAGAAACAGACAGCAAAATTATACTTGGGGGGGATGTCAACCTCCCTTATCAGAACTAGATAAATTCAACCACAAAATAAACAAGAAAGAAGTTAAGAAGGTAAATAAAATTTTTGAAAAGTTAGGTATGATAGACCTTTGGAGAAAATTGAATGGAGACAGAAAGGAATATACTTTTTTCTCAATGGTACACGGAATCTACACAAAAATTGACCATGCATAAAAACCTCACAATCAGAGATATTGCTTGCCCTCTCAAGGGGTAGAGAAAGGGCAATAGTGAGAGAATTTCGAACTGAAAAAAAAAATTAATGAATGTTAAAAGAATCTCTTCAAGTATATATTTAAGTAAAAAATTATGCTGAAAGGAAAAAAAAATGATTCAGTATGAGTGAAATTTAAAGAATCAGAACATTAAGGTTTTGGTCCCATAGCAGTTATAATTCTCTATTTTTAGACAAATACATTTTAAACATGGAAAAATTATTGCTTATATAGCAATATTAGAACAATAATACCACAAATGTAGTTTTCTTTCTATTGAATGCTCAAAATGGAATTATTCAGATTATACCAACTATGAATGACAAGCTTAAAAAGTATATCAACAGACAAAATAACAATCTGCCACTCATTTATTTTTAAAAGTCTGTTTTTAGAGCAAAAATCCACCTTCCCGCCCTCCTACTTCCATCCTCCAAAAGAAAACAAAGGAAAAACAAAACTATTAAAAACACATATAGTCAAGTTTTCACACTGGCCTTACCACAAAACAATAAATGTCTCATTCTGTACTCTATTCCTCATTCCTCTATAAGGAGATGAGCAGCACATTTAATCATTTGTTCTCAAAAATAGTAGTTGGTCATTCACTGTGCTACAGAACTCCTAATTCTTTCAAAGTTTATTCCACCATATTGTTCTCAATGTATTAATTCTCCTGATTCTGTTTATCTCCCTCCACAACAGTATTCCCAGATTTCTCTGAAGCTATTACCTCTACTATTTCTCACAACACAACAGTATGCCATCACATTTACATACCACAATTTGTTTGGTCATTCCACTGTAGGCACCCCTTAGATTCCCATTCTTTGCCACTTCAAAAGAACTATTAACTATTTTTATACATCTTTAGCATTTGTTTTGTTTAAGACAAAAACATCCCTTAATCTCTCCTTCTTCTAATTACCCTTTTCCTTATTTCCCTGTTGAGGAAATGTATTTCTGTACCCAACATTATGTGTGTATATTGTTCCCTCCTTTCAATAGTTCAGATGACAGTAATGTTCAAGTGTCAATCACTTTCCTCTCCACTCCCACCCCTCTACTCTTTTTTGAGTATTTTGACTAAGTTAAATAATTTTCCCTAACCTTCCTGTTCCTTTCTTACTCCTTCCCCCCAAGTGTATTCCTTATTCCCTCTTTATTCATTTTTCTTATGACCCATAAGACATAAAGAAAACTACTCCTGGCACTTGATAGGTTTCAATAGGGACACGTGTATCATGCCTCCCATATTTGAATATAAGGAGTTTATGTTTGCTTTCTCATGTCTCAACCCCTGTGTTTGCATTTCAAAGTTTCTACACAGTTATGATCTTTTCATCAGGAATAAATAAAATTCCTCTCCAAGTAAGTATACATTTTTTATTTTTTCTCCTATAGCATTAAATTTTGCTGAGCAGGTCTGTTTTTGTTTTTTTTTTTTAATCATGGTGGTTGGTAAACCATGTATTTGATTCTTTAGTTCTGACTATCATTTATCAGTACTGAATTCTTCCACTCTAGCAGCTTGCAATATTTTTTACTTTGACCTAGAAGCTCTTGATTTGGATAATGTTATTTCTGGGAGTTTTCATTTGGGCATTTCATTCAGGAGATAACTGTTATATTCTTTCTAATTCCACTCTGCCCTACAGTTTAAAGAGATCTGGGAGGTATTCTTTTTAAGATTTTTTGAAACATAATGCTGAGGCTCTATTTTGATCATGGCTTTTGGGTAATTCCATGATTCTTAAGTTTTTTTATCCTCAATCTACTTTCTAGGTCAGTTGTTTTTGCTAGTTGTTTTTGCTTACCATTTTCTTCAAATTTTTCCAATATTTTTTACCTTGCTTAAATATTTGTCTCATGCTTTACTATTCTCAGCAATACAATGATCCAAGACAATTCCAATGGACTCATGATGAAAAATGCTATCCATTCTAATCATATGAAAAGGTGCTCCAAATCACTATTGATCAGAGAAATGCAAATTAAGACAACTCTGAGGTACCACTACACACCTGTCAGATTGGCTAAAATGACAGGAAAAGATGATGAATGTTGGAGGGGATGTGGGAAAACTGGGACATTGATACATTATTGGTGGAACTGTGAACAGATCCAGCCATTCTGGAGAGCAATTTGGAACTATGCTCAAAAAGTTATCAAACTGTGCATCCCCTTTGACCCAGAAGTGTTTCTATTGGGCTTATATCCCAAAGAAATCATAAAAGAAGGAAAGGGCCCCACATGTGCAAGAATGTTTGTGGCAGCCCGTTTTGTAGTGGCTAGAAACTGGAAACTGAATGGATGCCCTTCAATTGGAGAATGGCTGAATAAATTATGATATATGAATATTATAGAATATTATTGTTCTGTAAGAAATGACCAGCAGGATAATTTCAGAGAGGCCTGGGGAGACTTACATGAACTGATGCTGAGTGAAATGAGCAGAACCAGGAGATCATTGTACATGGTAACAACAATCTTATATGATGATCAATTCTGATGGACATGGCTCTCAACAATGAAATGTTTCAAACCAGTTCCAATTGTTCAGTGAAGATATACACCCAGAGAGAGGGATATGAAATGTGGACCGCAACATCACATTTTCATGCTCTCTATCGATGTTTGCTGGCATCAGATTTCCTTTCTCAGATATTTTGTGTTCATGTAGATATGATTGTTCTTGCACAGCAAGATAAGTATGGAAATATGTATACATATATTCGACTTGTCAAGTATTTTAACATAATTAACATGTAGTGGACTTCCTGCCATCTAGAGGAGAAGAGGGGACTAGGGGGGGAAATTTGTAACAGAAAGCTTTGTAAGGGTCAATTTTGAAGAATTACCCATACATATGTTATGCAAATAAAAAGCTTTAAAAAAAATGCTATCCATATCCAAAGAAATAATTGATGGAGTATGAATGCAAATTGAAACATACTATTTTCAATTTATTTTTTCATAATTTATTTTTTTCTTTTTGGTCTGTTTCTCCTTTTATTACATGACTATTACAAAAATGTTTTACATGATTACATGCATATAACCTCTATCAAACTGCTCACTGTCTTAGGGAGGGGAGAAAAAAGGGAAAAGAGAAGAAAATTTTGAGTTCAAAAAAATTTTTAAAAGAATATTTAAAATTATCCTTACATGTATTTGGGGAGGGAAATAAAATGTTTAAAAAAAATATGGAATCACTGGCTTCTAGTTGGTCCAAATTTAATGTTCATGGACTTAAGTCAGTTAGGATTTCTATCTCTTGTGTCAAACTGCTAATTTCTTTCCAATTTTTTTCCTCAAGCATTTTCATTTTATTTTTAAAAAGGTTTTTAGCTTTTTTCCCCCCAAAACTTTTGCTTCATCTCTTATAGGAATTCTGATTCAACTTACGCCGAAGCCGTGTTGTTCTCTGAGACTTTGCTTGTAGATGGTGGAAAATCCTTTTGTGTTTGTATTTTAAGCTTATCTGCTATTATAATATTTCTTCATGGTGAGTTTTGAGGGGTTTTTTGGTTCTTTTGTTTGTTTTTTCAGTCTACTTCCTGACTTGGGATTTGATATTAGGCTAAGGCTCTGTAACACTTCTGAAAGGAAGATCTGGACTGGCTCTGCTGTTGTTTTCTTTGGATATTGAGTGGTGTATTACTCTAGACTCTCAGAAACATCTCAGGCTGAGGTCCTGCTAGCTTTCAGATCACAGAACACTTTTCATGTTCCCAAACTGATCTGATTCATGACAAAGTTTTATTGAACTCCCTTGGTCTAAACTTTGTAAGTTCCTAATATAGTTTGGATCTGAGCAACAGCAGAATACTACTGAACTCAGTCCCTATCAGCTATCTGGGAAGCTCTGATGCTTTAGTGATAGAACTGTAGATTCCCTTTTGGTTTGAGAGCTCTGCAGTATTTATTTATTCCTCAGCAGGCTTCAGACTAGGCTAAAAGTTGTGAGACTGCTCTGCTCCTAAAGGGCAACCAAGGAAGGGTGTGAGTCACATAGCTAATGCTTGCTTCTGAACTTGCTCCTTTTTAAGTAAATTGTCCTGAATCTCCCTACCCAGGAATACCACCCTGGCACCGGTCCCCTCCTTAGTTTACACTGTATTTGTAACTTCAAACTGGGTAGTGGGTGCTAAAGTTTCTAGTCAGTCCTTACCTGTGCACCCTGGTGGCCCTAGTATGAGTCTGGAACCTCCTCTTTCTCTAGTGGCACTAGAGTATTCCATGAACATTGTACTTGTAGTCAGACCTCATCCCCAGTGTCTGCAGATCTCTCAATCTATCTCTTATGCTGACCTGCACTAGACAAATAACTCTCTGTGATATTTCCCCCCCCTGGATTTTCCCATTAGGCTTCAGTCTGGTCTATTTTAAAGAGTTTTGAGGGGAAGCTTGCTATATTGCTTTCTGATACTGCGTTGTCCCTGTTCCTACTCCCTTTTCATTCATTATTGAGATTTACTCAATAAAGAACACAAACTTAAAATAAAGCAGTACCTTTAGCTCTCAAGCACACAGATATGCTTTAAGCATTCCAGAAGTATATAAAGCACAGGTGCCTCAGTTCCAAAGGACTAAAAAACTAAGTCTAAGTATCAGAGCAAAGAGAAAAAATAGTTGTTGGCAAAAGGGGAAAAACAACAGGGAATCAGCTGCTAGAAATGAAGAAGAAACTTGAAAAGTCTGTGGTATGCAAGAGTACACTACACATAGTAACAACAAAATTACATGATCATCAACTGGCTCTTCTCAACACTGTGATGATTCAAGGTAATTCCAATGACTTGGGGTGGAAAATGGCATCCACATTCAGAGAAAGGACTATGGAGACTGAATATGGATTGAAGCATGGTATTTTCACTTTTTGTTGGTTTTCTTTCTCATACTTTTGGTCTGATTTTTCTTATACAATATGACAAGTATGGAAATATGTTTTTAAAAATTGCACATATTTAACTTTTCTCAGATTGTTTTCTGTCTTGAGGAGGAGAGTAGTAGAGGAAGGAGGAAGCAAGGTTTGGAATGCAAAGTCTTGTAAGAACGAGTGCTGAAAGCTGTCTTTATATGTAAAGTCTATGATATAGTTTCAAATATTTACATAACAATGAGAAGTGACATTTTGAAATTAAACAGAGTAAAATGAGAGATTAATAATATTACATACATTAAAAAACAAGAGAAAGAAATATAGAACTAATGTAGTATGTTAAGTGAATTTTCCCAATTGTTTTTTTTAGAAGAAAAGCTGTAAATCAACTATTAAAAGAAAATCTCACCTGAATGTTGACAAACACACCATGATAGGTCTCATATAAAACTTTGTTGCCCTTCACATGCAGAGGGAACTCAAAAGGAATTTCCGTTTTGCCACTGGGAAATTTTCCTGGCTTCACAATTTCTACTGAACTGTTAATTACTTGGATAGGCTGCAAAACAAAGTCAATTTAATCATTCTATCAACATTTTCTTTATTTTAAAATAAAATGAAACTCTGAAATGATCAATTTAAACCACGGATAGAGCAGCTGGAGAGTTTAGAGCAGTCAAAGATTAAAAAAATCATAAATTCAAAGCTGAAAAGGCCCTGAGAGGCCATCAAATCCAATCCTCTCATTTTGCAGAGAAGAAAACTGGATAATAAAATGGTTAGGGGACTTGCCCAAGGTGACTAAACCAAATTTGTCTAAGGCAGAATTTGACCACTTATCTTCTGGAGTCCAGTTTTACTAAGTCAACAACCTGCCTCTAAGAGACTGCCAAGCAGATAGCAAAGAACCCAGAACAGAAAAATGCTGCCTCCAAAAGAAGAAAACACCCCATCCAACATAAAGTTCAAGAGAGTCCAAGGAAGGCATGAAGGTTCAGACATGTTACACTGAGGCAGGGAGAGAGACATACTTGCTTCAAGGAGCATGAGTTGCAGCAAAGAGTTGGCTGCAGACTAACAAACACTGCGAATGCCCCATTGGACCTGGGACACCAAGTAAACAATTTGTTCAGCTGAGACACTATAAGAAACACTGTGGCAAGAAACATAAAAATGTGGAACTCTGAAAGAGAATAGGAACAAAGGATGACATTGAAGACTGGAGACAAGAATGGAGGATAGCCATTTAGAATGCTCTATCTTAGTTCCATCAAAGGAAGGAAAACCCCCAGCACTGATTCCCTATATATAGTGAGGATCTGGATGATTGTGGTAAGAGATGCAAAGGATAGGTGAAGGGTCTACTGATGAGGGAATTTTCACTGGAGCTATTAATAGAAGGAATTCTCAAACATCAAATTATTTTTCTGTGTAAACAAAAGAACAGAATACTTACTGCTTTTATTTATAGTATTTCCTCTTGATGTCAATATCCAAGCAACTATATTAACAAGTAGTTACTTTTTAAAAAATTGTTATTTCCTTTAACTTCAGGAAGTAAAGACACAGGTACAACTTTATGGAAAAGGCCATTCATAGAGTTTCTTAAATGGGTGAGATTAGCATGCTTTTGATTTCTCCATGTTTTACTAATCATAAAAAATATGCACAAAGCTGCACTAATATGCCAATGGCAATTTAGATTCTAAATATTTTGCTGTTTCTTCAAGTAAGCTGATGACAAAAATTATAGGAATTATTAAATCACTTTCTGTTTAGGACAGTCCTAATGACTACCTTAATATATATATCCTAATATAATAAATAAACTAATGACAATGACAGGAAATGACTATACCATTCTACTTTTAGTATACAGAAACTACTATTTAAAACCAAAAACATTAGCCCAATCATTTAAAATGTAAGCATTCTTACCTTAACAGAGTTACAGAAAGCTTCAAACATACCAACACTTTTGGCACTGAGCTGCAAGTTCACCAATCCTTCCATTGTTAATAAAATTCCCTGGTGTTGTACTGAATCTTTGCTAGATATAACCACCACACCAGAGAGCACTTCCTACGAAGGAAAAAAAAAAAGTCACAATGTAAATTAATTAGGTTTCATTCACTTTGACTCACTTTTGTCAAAAATAAAGTTCTAAAAAATTAAATTCAACCTATCTATATACCTCCCACACTCAACAAATATTTGTTATTACAGCAAACAACAAAGATTCTCATGACATGTTAAGTTCTGTAACTCCAAATAATTATACTATATATGAGCATTCATAATGATTTTTTAAGTTGAACAAAATCCACAGGCGGACCCAATGCAGTTATTTGTTAATTACTGATAGGGACAGAAATGACCTGTGATTTTATTGGTACATAGTTAAGAGAACTCACTATGCAATACATAATTTCTGAGTCAGACTCCTTTTTCAAGCCTGTGAAACTTAAAGATCCCTTCTCAGAGTGAGATTTTTAAGGGCTTAGGAAAAAATACCAGAATACAAAAGAAACCAATTATGTTGAAATATAGTTAACAATAAGATCAAGACTCCAGGTTAAGAAACCTTGTTTTAGAGAAGAATTGCCTAAAACACAAGAGAGATTAAGTTACTTTTTGGACACACAGCCAGTATTTGAGAGAGACAGCTCTTGAACCTAGGTCTGTCTGGTTCTTTACCTGCTCTTTATCCACTATTCCATATTAACTACTCCTAATAACATAGGCAAAAATTTTGGTGAACCTTTCAGTAAAATAAGTTTCGTAAAAAGTACTTAACCTTTTCAATAAAATTCAAAGGTCAAGCAGGATGATTTCAGAGAGACCTGGAGAGACTTGCATGAACTGATGCTGAGTGAAATCAGCAGAACCAGATCATTGTACATGGACGGCAGCAATAAGACTATATGAGAATCAGTTCTGATGGACATGGTTCTCTTCAACAATGAGATGTTTCAAACCAGTTCCAGCTGTTCAGTGATGAAGAAAGCCATATACACCCAGGAAGAGGCCTGTGGGATCTGAGTCTGGACCAAAACATAGCATTTTTACACTCTTATTGATGTTTGCTTGCATTATGTTTTCCTTCTTAGGTTTTTTTTTTTTCCTTTCCTGTACAGCAAGATAAATGTATAAATATGTATACACATATTTGATCTGTCAAATATTTTAACATAATTAACATGTATTAGACTTCCTGCCATCTAGGGGAGGGAGTGAGGAGTAATAGGGAAAAATTTTAAACATAAAGCTTTGCAAGGGTCAATGTTTAAAAATTACCTATGCATATGTTTTGCAAATAAAAAGCTTTAAAAAAAAAAAAAAAAAACCTCAAAGGTCATCATTAAACTTTTATGAAAAATTTCCAATGATTCCCAGATTTCCAGGTTTATAAATTAGGTTTAATGTGCAGCTGATCCCAGACAAGTCATTTAGCCCTATCTGCCTCAGTTCTTTATCTGTAAAATGGAGAAGGAAATGACAAACCACTCCAGTATCTTTGCTAAGAAAACCCCAAATGGAATCATTAAGAGTTGGGCAAAAACTTAAACCACTGAACAAGGGTACAACTTCTTAACTTCCTTTCCATTACCCTTATACTAATTTTGAAGGTCCTAAAAGCCAGTTAAAAAAAAAAATTCTGATAATAACATAAGTCTTGGAAAATACCTTCTCCCCCTGCCACATACATACAAATACACATATAAATTAGTCAGTTCTGCTACAAAACTTCTTTTGAAAATACAGATTTGCTATCCCAAAAATTAATTAGGGAATGATTCAAATAACACAAATTTTCCATTTGCTTATGATTGATTTCATCTTCAAGAAACAGAATACAGAAAACTGCTACAACCATCCACACCAATACACACCTCATGTTACAACTTTCCTTCCAATTTCATATAAGCCTTCCTAAAAAAGCTAGAACTTTTTGTTTAAAGTTAAGAGTCATATATTATTGTTTATCTTCTAGTGCAGAAGAAATTTTGAATGCAGAGGAAAGCTGGACCTTCCCTATACATTCTACCTCCTCCCCACCCACCTTCTGCCATGACAGGCTGACGAAGGCCTAGAAAATCCCGTTTCATTCTATTCATTTCAACCCTCTTCCCCAACAGACTTTTAATGATCCCTGCTCATGTAACAAGGAACAAAATTAACTGATAAGTCCTAATCTAAGTGACAAAGTAGAACAAATGTGTGCTATAGAAAAAGATACATGGTGATAAGAGAATAGGAGAACAAATTGTGTGTAATGGGCACTCAGTTTATAATGTAAAGGAAAACATCACTGAACAACTTCACAGTTTAGGGAGTTATGCAAGTCACACAGTAATCTATTACATCAGAGAACCTCTCAATAGAGACAATATATACTACATAGTACACTTATTTGTTACTAACAGTAAGAATCCCTGGGACATGGTAAATGTTAAAAAAAAATCACTAATAAAATTAAACAACAAAAAAGTAACAAATATGGAGTGCATAACTTTTTTTTTTTGGCCAGGCTTTTTAAAAAAGCCACCTTTTTCAAGGTGGTACACAATTACAGTCCCTGCTACTGGGGAGGGCAAGCTGGTGGGGCATTGTGGTTCAGTAGTTCTAAACTGCAGCAGGGCTAAAGCCAATCTGGAGCCCACACTAAGTTTGACATCAGTATGCAAGTCCTGGGAACAGGTTACCAGGATTACTACAGAAGGGCAAATCAGCCCAGGTCAGAAACGGAATAGGTCACAACTTCTACAATGATAATAAAAAGTTCAGAACAATGAATGGCTGTTGGTAAGAAATGTGATTTTCGAAATATATTGTTTGATATTGGTCTAAGTGGTTCTAATGCTTATAAAACCCAGGAAATAATAGTTTTGTACTTTTCTATTGTTTTGACCCAACCCTGTGTCAAGCAGTACTTAATGACTGCTTAAGACTTTTGGTCAACTGCATTGACTTGAGAGCCACTCTTTTCCTGATGCCTCAAAATAATCAACTCAAACTCTCACCCAACTGTGGTCCCAATTAAAAAAATATGTTCCCCATCCAAGCCTAGAATAGATAGATAACTCCAAAAAACATCTGGATCTGATTAGGAATGCCCTCTCCTACATATTGCACTGATTATCTGTTCTCAACCAAGTCCATTTTAAAGATATAAAACTTTTCTGCTTAGACCCCCTACTTTGAGTATGTACTTCCCCAAGATGATTCCCTTCTCCTTGAAAATACATTTGGTATGAACACCCATAGCGTGTGTTTGGGCCACAAAAATATTAAAGCTCATATTTGTACTAGCTTCCAAATACCCAACTCAGGTCTTTAACTCCTGTCTCATGAAATATCACAGATAGCTGCAAAGGCATCTCAAAATAGCAACTTCAATTTTATTATTCTCAAGAAGTTCCTCAAAGGAAATAATACCAATGGAAGTAGTGCATGCCTGCATGCAAACCTGTGTGTGTGTGTGTGTGTGTGTGTGTGTGTGTGTAAAGTAAATGAAAAATATATACAAAATAAATAAAAGTAATTGAGGAAGGCATTAGCATCATCTGAGAGGAATTAGAAAGAGTCAAATGGAGGAGGAGCCATTGAGTAAGCTTTGGAAGAAGCTTAGGGTTATCAGTTGAAAGAAAGAATAAAGTGAATTCAAAGGTTCAGTGATGGAATGTTTTTTCTGAGTTCAAGGCATCATAAGACCTTAAGCTGGAAGGGACCTCAGAGCCCATCTACTCCAACATTCTCATTTTAGAGATGAAGAATCTGAAGCCACATAGGTTAAGTGGTTTGTCCAAGTTCACAAAGACAATAAACATTAAAAGCAGTACAGGCCAGTTTTAATGATGCAAAGTCAATGGACCCCATAGTTTTGTGGTGTTTTTACAGACATTTCCAATTACTTTACAGAGATTTCCTAATCCTAATATTTATTAAGAAATATGACCCACAGTACACAATAATTGAGTTAATTTCGGAGTCTCAATGTCAAGAGACAATTTCAAATGCTTTTGTAGCTCTTTAAACATAGACACCTGATTCAAAATTAGTTTCTCAGCACCTTTCAGAAATCACAAATTATAGGTCTCACCTCACTTAAGAGTTTTACCCCTGATAGGAGAGACTGACAATTTTGTGGGGTTTTAATTTCTTTATTCTATAAGAAAAAATTAGATCTTACATACCGAGTTAAATTTACAATTCAGAATTCTGTGGTGGCAAAGTATGTGCTTCCTTCAGCCAGTCTCAAAGAATTTAGTACATAATGGGAGTTTTCTCTATTGTGTTACTCAACAACAGACCCTGTTAACTTTTCTTTATGAGTTTTCCTTTACCTACCCTAAATTACAATTCACTTATCTGGTGCTTATCTGGCATTTCGGCTTTTCGAGATAAAACTTTCGGTAGGTTTCCAATTAAGTTTTCTCGTCCCCAACACTGACAACTTGAAAGCATCCCCATGAATTTCTAAGTCTGCGACCTCCCAGGTTAGCTTCACTCTAAAATACCTGAGAAGGCCGCGAGGTGGCGCAGTGGGCGCTGGGCCTGGAGTCGGGAGACTCTTCCTGAGTTCAAATTTGAGCTCAGGCAAGTCACGTAACCATGTTTTTCTATCTGTAAAATGAACTGGAGTAGAAAATGGCAAACTACTGGAAAAGAAATCCCCAATGAAGTCACGATAAATCAGACGCAACTGAAATAACTAAAAATACATAAATAAATAAATAAATAAGATTACTTTAAAATCGATATTCTCTCCCATCCTAAGGATAGATTTCTCGACAAACTAACATCCAGTCAGGACTCCCTGTGCAACCACGCAGCCACAAACAATGCAAGGATGGTACTCACAGGCATAATCCAGCACTCTTTGGATACAAAACCGGTAGTGGGTATTGCAGCCTGAGAGTGACTTTCCATAGCCTCCCCTCCCCAAAGGCCGTCAAGCCCTAGAGGATGAGCCCCGACTTACCCCGGCGTAATATACTTTATTGGCTCTCTTGATTTTGATGTCCAGGACGGTCCCCATAGTTAGGCAGCAGAAGCAAGCCGGAGCCACTTCTTACTACTCTAGCCTCTCCTTACTCTCCAGCCTCCTTCCCAGAAGCCATGGAGTCATGTGACAGCACCTCAAGTCACGAGACCTATTCCACCACTACCCTCCCTCTTTCTCTTCCCCTTCTTCATGGCGTGCCTTTCAGCCTCCCGTTCGATTCCGAAGTGGCCGTGAACTCTGTGTGCGTGCTCCTCCTCATCTTAGCGGCGGAGCGGGGTCTCAACCCGAGGACCTAAGAACCGGTGAAGCTGGGCATGAAGCTGGAAGCCGGTGCGCGCGCTTCCTCCGTCGCTACGGCAACGAGAGAAACCACTAGCTACGGAAAAGGGACGGGAGCTAAGGCAACCACGCCTTTCTTCGCGCTCTTCCGGGTCAGCAGAGGAAAGAGGCTCAAGTTACTAATGCGGACTTGGTTAAGCAAGCCAAGGGACGCCCCCTAGTGTGTGATGGCAGCACCTAGGACGACACCTGGCCGCAGGTGGCTCCCAGTGTTTCACTTAGCAGCTGCTTTTCTAATTGTGGCTCCCCCACTCACATGCCTTTGTCGTGCTATGAATTATAACATTATGTGAGCTCTCCAGGATCTAGTGCTCAATTTAACACTACAAGGTTCCAGTTTCAATTTATCCATAACTAACTTAATACAATAGAAATTTTATGGCTCCTTACATAGATAGATGAAGCTAGATTGGGCTACTTTTAAATCATCTTGTTTATAAGAATGAAATTAAATATATTATCATATAGTGTATATATTCTAAATTGTAAAAAGACAAGTAAATGTGGCCTATTAACTTTTTTCAATAGTATTTTAATTTTCCAAATACATGTAAAGAATGTTTTCAACATTCATTTTTGTAAAACTTTGTATTCTAAATTTTTCTCCCTCTCTCCATCCCCCTCCCTGAGACTACAAGCAATCTGATACAGGTTAAAAAACATGAGAAAGAAACAAACAAACAAAAAGGTGAAAACACTGCATCAAATAACATTCAATTACCATAGTTGGCCTATTTTAAATTTTTTTTAAACTTAAATACAAAATATAAAAAGAAAAGATTTCCATGTGCACAGCAGAACCTGAGAGATTCAAAATATGAAACAAATTTCCATTTCAAGAAAGCCTATATATTAAATACTACATGCTATGTTCAGAGATGTCTTTGCTTCCTTATAGGTTTTCTTTTGTTCTCTGCTGTGTACTTGTTAACCTTATTCTTTTTTTCCTCTTTCCTCCTTCCATCCCACGTCCCCCAAAGAAGGCTACAATTAAACAAATCAGATATATTTATATGTGCATATACATATACATATATATACATATATGTCTATGATCATATCCCTATTTACACTTATAAATTCATATACATTTATGTAAGGTGATATTACACTTGTTTGTTTAGTAACTTTTTTTTCCTTAGGCAATTGGGATTAAATGAGGAGCCCAGGGTCACACAGCTAGGAAGTGTTAAGTGTCTGAGGTCACATTTGAATTTAAGTCCTCCTGACGTCAGGGCTGGTGTGTTGTCCACTTAGCTAGCCCCTGTCTATTAACTTTTAAATAAATATTTAGGGCAGCTAGATGATATAGTGGGCAGATTTAAAATCACAAAGTTCTTAGTCCAAATTCTGACACTTTTATTTAAAATTCTAGCTATTCTAACTTATTACCATAATTACTATTATTGAAGGTTACTTCATTAAGTGATTTCATATGTATCGAAAAGCAAAGAAACCACCTTTAACTTTGCTATTATTATCAATCAAGCTGTCAATGTGCAAACAATAAGGATTAAAAAAAAACAAATTAGGAATAATTCCTACATTCAGGGATCTTACAATTGACCAGTAGAAACAGTATGTACACATATAAGCATGATGAAGTCTTGAGTAAGTAGATGAGGTTAGCAGAGAAAGACTGAAGTATTGATGAAAGCAGGGAAGAGCACTGATTTAATCTTATAGTCTCACCCTCTGTGGAGATTTTAGGTAGCCTTATCTTGCTGTGTTCAGCCAGAAATCCAAGTTATATCAAACCCCTGAGGTTAAATTTCTCCTATAAATCTTCCTGGGTCTGTAATCATCTTTATTAAATCCCTCTTGGGTTATAGCCAGACATAGGACTTTGCTTCATGGAATCTTTCCCTTCTCCTCTCCCCCATTCCACATAATTTATTTCCTTTCATCTCCCCCCACCCCACCAAGCCTTATGGTTTATTTCTCCTTCTTGTAGCCAACTAACTTTTTTAAGGCGCTAAATCCCTTTTAGGATTTAGCCTTTCAGTCAAAGGTCTACTCCCACCTCATGGAGTATTTCCTTTCTCCTGGTTAATTGTGAGTTCCACTGGGGAACTTGTCCTTTCCATCGTTAATTGTTAAAAACAACTTTTGTTTGCTAACTCTATTTCATATTTACCATTCCTGGTGTCTGTTGTACAGTTTCATTTTGTCTGTAACTTCTCCTAAATAAATCTGTCTTTTGTCAAAGAGAATGACCATTGTGAATTCTTCACATGACCAAACCCCAACATTTGGTATGGAACCCCAAACACAACATTTGGAACTAAAAATTGTTAACCTGAACAAATTATTTGGTGCTGAAACACATCAAGTAGACAAAAAATATACAAAATATGAAATAATTGGGAGACACTAACCATATTGGAGGAAGGGGGATGTGGAGAGCAGAAAGGTTGCATGAGAGAAATGTAGGAGGTAATTCTTGAAGATAGCCTTTAAAAGAGAATTTTTGGAGTTTTTCAATCATTTCAGTAGCTAGCTCCTCCCTGTGCTTCATTTGGGGTTTTCTTGGGAAAAATACTAGAGTGGTTTGTCATTTCCAACTCATTTTTTAGATTGAGGAACAACAGGGTTAAGTGATTTGTTCAGGATCACACAACTAGTAAGTGTCAGAAGCTGCATTTGAATTCATGAGGATAATTTTTTTTTCTAATTCTAGGCTCAGTGTAATATCTATTGTGCCAGCTAGCTCCCTTAAAAGAAGATATGAATTCCAAAAGGAGCAAGTGAGGTGAATGGAATCCAGCCTGTGCAAAGATATGGATTTGGAGCATTGTGTATGAGGAACAACAAATAAACCAGTTTGTACTTTGTAGTCTTACAGTAGATCAGTGAAGGAGAATGATATGTAAATAAGTCTGGAAAGGTAGATTGTAATCAGTGTGTAAAGAACTTTAAATATCAAGTTGAGGAGTTTATAATTGATCCTAAAAGCAATATATAGTTACTACAATATTTCCAGCAGAGGAATGAAAACGTTGGTCAGATGTAAGTTTTAAAACATGAGTACATTTTTTTTTTCAATAGCAGACCCATTTATCTTGAAAACTAAATTTTCTCAAATTCTATTCAGGTCTTTAATTTTTCTTGTTTATTTTTCTGTTAAAATTATCAATTCTGAATGGAATTCTTTGAGCTCTCCAACTATTATAAATTTATATTCTAATTTTACTTGTAACTCAAATTTTTCTTTAAGTACTATGCCATTTGATGCTTTTTTTTTTTTTTTTTTTTTTTTTTTTTTTTTGCTGAGGCAATTGGGGTTAAGGGACTTGCCCAGGGTCACAGAGCTAGGATGTGTAAAGTGTCTGAGATCAAATTTGAACTCAGGTCCTCCTGAATTCAGGGCTGGTACTCTATCCATTGCACCATCTAGCTGCCCCTAATGCATAGATTTTAAAGACATTTCACTATGATGCCTTTCGAAATAATGTAATTACACTATTTTATCTCTTTTAACCATTTATATTTCTATTTTGGGGGCATCTGAGACCATGATTGCATTTAGGTAAGGCATAATAAATTCTGCTCCATTATTTTAAGTCTTTATGAATCTTTAGGCTTTAAGTATGTTGCTTGTAAGCAAAATTTTGTTGGATTCATTTTGATTCATTATGATATTCTCTATTTTATGGGTCTTGCCAATTGTGAAAGCCCAAGTCTCAAGTCTCAGTTTGATCCATGTGATGGATGAAGCCAAATCTTTGCAGTTCAATATATGTCTCTTGATTGTATTTGATGATATTAGAGACACAGAACAAAAAGTGACACTTCTGGTACAGATGAAGATTTTTTCTCTCCTACTGATGATTAACAGGAACAGTTCCAGTAACTTCAGAGGTACAGCAGGGACAATGCTGGCACATGCAACATTTCATCATACATCAGATTCATCTATAGGAAGCTGGCTAAAAAGTCAAAACTCTCCTGTATGCAACCTGTCCAAAATCTTAAATGAATAGTCTTAACAAGGCTTACTCTGTGCTGGCGATCACTTACATATGAAAACTTCCTCATCACTGAGAGCCACAAAGAAATCACAGAAAATCTTAATCCATTAGAAGCTTCTGAAAAGCTATCCTCTTCTTTCACAGGGGCTAAATAAGGACACTCCATCATTCCTATATTGTGATTCAGAATTACCACTAATCAACTAAGGAATCTTCCTTCCAGCTATGACAATATACATCCAGTTTTCATCACCCCTTTGCTATTAGAAAGCAAAGGTTTCCCTGGTACCCTAATCCCTTTCTGGAAAAGAATTTCCTAAACTATTCCAGAGGAAAGGGAGCCTGCTAACTGAGGTGAAGCTGAACTACTTTTACAGAATATATGAGCCATTTGAGGGGTCAAGGACCTTAATGTCAATATAGCACTGTACCATAAAGGAATAAGGAAGAGCCAGAGAAGATCAGCCATAACTATGGCCAAAAGCAGTCCATTCTTATCAGGTAACTGTCCTGTAATAAGATCCCAGGAATGACTGAACCAGAGCATTCTTCCCAGATGGTAGATTTGTCACAGACATGGCTTCTAGGAGGTTGGAGCCCTGTCATAGGCAATCAAACACATAATAATGCAGCTGTTGATTTGCAGAGACAAACTTCTAGTCCTAATGCTGTTAAGACAGGGAGAGGAAAGTGCCATATTGCCAGTTGGGAACTGATTAAGAGCCTCTTGGGTTAGGTAGGTGCTCTGACTAGCATAAGGAGCCCAGTTATATGGGAATAACTACCTTGTCCCTTAATTAGAGGGATCATATGATCCTATGCCCAGTATAACAAAGTATTGCCATTTTTATGTCCAAACTGGCACCAAAGACTCACTCCCAAATCTCTGCTCTTTTTGTAATGATCTAACTTGGTCATTTAGCATATGACATCTCTGACAACACAACCTTCTACATAGTAGGAAGCATCTGCAAAATGTCTCCATTTGTCCTTACCCCAAAAAGGAGAGTCTTTGTCTTCTAGTCATATATTCTTTCACTTCAAACCAGTTAGTCAATCACCTAGCATTTATCAAGTGCTTGCTATGTGTCTGTCACTGTGCCAAGCACTGAGAATGCAAAGAAAGACAAAAAACTAAAATGTGTCAGCTCTCAAGAAGCTCACAGTTTGATGGAAGAAACAACATGCAATCAACTATGTACCAATCAGATCTAGAGAATACATTGAGAGTAGTCTCAGAGGAAAGGCAGTAAGGACTACAAAAGGCTTCTTGCAGAAGGTGCTACTTTAACTGAGATTTGAAGGAAACTAGGAAGTGAGCAGTAAGATAATTTTAGTCATGGGAGACAGCCAATGAAAAATCTTTAAGTTAGGAGATGAAAGGAAAAACATAAAGCCAAAGTTATTAGATCACAGAGTGGGGAATGGGGTGGAGATTGTGTCAGACCTGAGCTATAGGAAAGCTCCATTTGACAGTTAAATGAAAGATGGATTGGAATGGGAAGAAAGTTGATGCAGGGAGACAAAAAACTTTAATATGATGAAAGATAATTATTAATACTAAATATAACATTACTGCCACTCCCATAAATGATCATAGTAATGTCAGAATTACATTAATGCCCTTTGTATTCCTATTCTTAAGATACTTACTCTTGATTAAGTTGAGCTGAACCATATTTTAAACCCAATCTTGGAATTTTATCTTAGAGGAGCCTAGTTTGAGCTGCATTTCAGCTCCTAATGTCCTTGTCCATCCTGTTCATTGAGATCATTGAGATGGAAAGTTAGATCATGAAGGCTAAATTAACCAGAATGAGTGGGTAATATTGCCCAGATAAGCAAGGGTAACTGGTAATCACCAGGCTTTGGTGCCTAATGTGACCCCTTCCCCTTCACCCTTTTATCCTAAAAGTATAAGAACCTTTTACTGTGAGTCTGCTGGTGGCACATTCTCCTGGGTGGCAGGCTTGCTATCCTGTTATCTCAGTTAAGGATAATTAACTCCTCTTCTTTTGAATTTGGCTTATTTCAGGACTTGATATTAAATGGTGACAGCATTTGTGGGATTCTTTGAAGGTTACATCTTCTACCAGCCCTGAAGTCAGGAGGACCTGAATTCAAATTCACTTTAACACTTTATACTTAATAGCTATATCACTTACCTCAATTGCTTCAAAAAAATATCTTCCAGTGTTCCAGAAATGAGCTTCTAGAATCCTATCTATGAACCCTATTTTTGTTGATGTGTGATTTCTCAAATATCTATTTTAGCGAAGAGACTAGCAAGCAGGACGAAGGGTTAAACTACAGTAACTGTGTGTTCTTTTTGTCACATCATCATGTTTAATATAAAATCAGACTTTTTCTGAAACCACTCTCACACATTTTTGAATGTTTTCTGTTTGTTTATCCATTAACCTGCGAATTTGTTTTTTGTTTCCCTGTGCCTCTCTGGCTCTCAGAGCCTGTGCAAACGTAATTTGTTCACCCTTCAAATGTAATTTGTTCTAGGAAGTTCTGAGCTTTCAAAAAGATTTTTCCTTTCCCTTTACTTCCCTGAACTAGTCAAGTTTGGGAATTTAAGGATTGGATTGACAAGAGAAAACTAAGAAGTATTAGGAATTTTAATTGTATATCCAGAAGTTTTGCAAATTAAAGTGAAGTAGGAATCAATTGAGAAATAACTTTTGTATTGGTGTGTATTTTGATCTTAGAAATTTTGCTATAAAATGTGAGACTCCTATTCATTTTTAGAACATATTTTGATTTATTATTTCATAGCCAACAAGAAAGGAGATCTCTAATAACCCCCCCACTTCCTTATCGTTCTTATGTCCTAATTTTTAGCATTAATTGAGATTAATTGATAGCTTCCCACTGTTTTAAATCATATGGTCCCTTGGGAGGGAATTTCAAAATTATTAAAAACTTCTTTCCTTTGCCTAACCAGGCTAATGTGATTTTTATTAGATGATACAAACCTTTCTCATCTTCTGATCCCTTTATGTGAAGAAGTAAGGAAGATTCAAGAAATAGCACAAAAGCTGAGAATCTTAATCATTTTTATAATAGGCTATACAGAAGTGCTAAACTACACGTGAGACTAGACCCCTGTAGTTTATTCATTTGTTAAAAACATTTCTATAAGGGATATCCTGACTGGTATGGTATGTCTACTGAGACAGGAGAAAGGAAAGGAGGGGCAGGAAGGACTTAGAGAAACATCACACTACAAGTTCCCAGCCCCAGCCTTTCTCTAGATGTTCCCATTACCAGTTTTAGAAGTGAATAATTATTTCAGGTCTAATTGGACCCTCAGACTAAAGTTTGTAGCTAAATTTGGGGAACTGTTCTTTGCCCACTCAATATTTGACACCAGAGCAATGTATTCAAAACTGCAAAAAATAAGTTTTTGTCCTTTAAGATACACTTTGATCAAGTGGTCTTAAATGCAATAATTTTAGAATTTCTGATAATGTATGTTTAAAATGTATATTGCTATTGTGAAAGCTGTTTGAAATTTTGGTAAGAATTGAAAAATGTAACTCTCTAGACTTATGAATTATTCACTCACTCCAAATTCTGAAAAGTAGAGAACAAGTAAGAATAATAATAAACAGAAAAGAGGGGGCAGCTAGGTGGCGCAGTGGATAGAGCACCAGCCCTGAAGTCAGGAGGACCTGAGTTCAAATTTGATCTCAGACACTTCCTAGCTGTGTGACCCTGGGCAAGTCACTTAACCCCAATTGCCTTAGC
>JAJPUD010010136.1:0-22860 GCA_023553655.1 Myrmecobius fasciatus
TTGATAAACCCAAAGACCCCAGCTTTTGGGATAAATACTCACTATTCGGCAAAAACTGCTGGGAAAATTGGAAACTAGTGTGGAAGAAATTAAGGCTGGACCCACACCTAACACCACACACCAAGATAAGATGTAAATGGGTTCATGATCTAGATATAAAGAGTGATATTATAACCAAATTAGAGGAACATAGGATAGTTTACCTCTCAGACCTGTGGAGATGGAATAAATTTATGTCCAAAGAAGACCTGGAACTCTTAATTGAACACCAGATAGATAATTTTGATTATATTAAGTTAAAAAGTTTCTGTACAAACAAAACTAATGCAGACAAGATTAGGAGGGAAGCATCAAATTGGGAAATCGTCTTTACATTTAAGGGTTCTGATAAAGGTCTCATCTCTAAGATATATAAAGAATTGTCTCATATAAGAATTCAAACCATTCTCCAATTGATAAATGGTCAAAGGATATGAACAGACAATTTTCAGATGATGAAATTAAAACTATCTATAGTCATATGAAAAGGTGCTCCAAATCACTATTGATCAGAGAAATGCAAATTAAGACAACTCTGAGGTACCACTACACACCTGTCAGATTGGCTAAAATGACAGGAAAAGATAACGATGAATGTTGGAGGGGATGTGGGAAGACTGGGACACTGATGCATTGTTGGCTGAGCTGTGAACGGATCCAACCATTCTGGAGAGCCATTTGGAGCTATGCTCAAAAAGTTATCAAACTATGCATACCCTTTGACCCAGCAGTGTTTCTATTGGGCTTATATCCCAAAGAAATCATAAAAGAAGGAAGGGCTCCACATGTGCAAGAATGTTTGTGGCACCTCTTTTTGTAGTGGCTAGAAACTGGAAACTGAATGAATGCCCATCAATTGGAGAGTGGCTGAATCAATTATGGTATATGAATGTTACGGAATGTTATTGCTCCGTAAGAAACGACCAGCAGGACGATTTCAGAGAGGCCTGGAGAGACTTACATGAACTGATGCTCAGTGAAGCGAGCAGAACCAGGAGATCATTATTCAAGGCAACAACAATACTATATGAGGATCAGTTCTAATGGACATGACTCTATTCAACAATGAAATGCTTCAAACCAGTTCCAATTGTTCGGTGAAGAGAGCCCAGAGAGAGGGATGTGAAATGTGGACCACAACATAACATTTTCATGTTCTCTATTGAGGTTTGCTTGCATTGTATTTCCTTTATCGGATTATTCTTTCTTGTAGATACAATTTCTCCTGCACAAAAAATGATGCAATAACTATACATATATTCGATTTCTTAAGTATTTTAACATAATTATCATGTAGTGGATATCCTGGCTTCTAGGGGAGGGTGGGGAGTAGGAGGGAAAAATTTGTAACAGAAAGCTTTGTAAGGGTTAATGTTTAGGAATTACCCATACATATATTTTGCAAATAAAAAGTATTAATAAATAAAAAGTGAAATAAAATAAAAAAATAAAAAATAAAACAGTGATCCTAGAAAATGCAAAAAAAATAAAAAATAAAAAAAAAATAAAATAAACCCATAGAAATCATCAGCATTTTTATATATTACTGATAAAGCCCATCAGCAAGAGATAGAAAGAGAAATTTCATTTAAAATTACTGTAAACAAAATAAAATACTTGGGGCTTTACTTGCCAAGACAAACCCAAGAACTATATGAACACAATTACAAAACACTTCTCACACAAATAAAATCTGACCTAAACAATTGGATAAATATAAATTGTCCATGGCTAGACTGAGCTAATATAATAAAAAAACCAATTCTGCCTAAATGGATCTACTTCTTCAGTTCCATGCCAATCAAATTGACAAAACATTATTTTATAGAACTAGAAAAAATAATAACAAAACTCATCTGGAATAACAAAAGGATAGATTATCAAAGGAATTGATGAAAAAATATAAGCTATATTATAAAGCAGCAGTAATCAAAACCATTTAGTATTGGCTAAGAAATAGAGTGATGGATCAATGGAGTAGGTTAGATACACAAACACAATAATCAAGGCCTAATGCAATCTAGTATTTGATAAAACTCCAAACTCCAACTTCTGGAATAAGAACTCATTATTTGACAAAAATTGCTGGGAAAACTAGAAAATAAGTAAGAAACTTGACATAGATCTACATTTCACAGTCCATACTAAAATAAGGTCAAAATGGATACATGATTTGGGCATTAAAGGATGATACCATAAACAAATTAGAAGAACAAAGGATAATTTATTTATCATATCTTTGAAGAAGGAGGAATTTCAGACCAAAGAAGAACTAGAGAACATTATGAAAGGCAAAATGGACAATTTTGATTACATTAAATTAAAAATTTTTTTGCACATACAAAACCAATAGAAACAAGATTCTGATAAAGGTCTCATTTCTAAAATATATTAAGAATGGTGTCAGATTTATAAGAATACAAGTCATTATCCAATTGATAAAAGGTCAAAGGATATGAACAATTTTCAGATGATGAAATTAAAGCCATTTTTTAATATGAAAAATATGCTAAATCACTATTGATGAAAGAAATGCAAATTAAAACAACTCTGAGGTAGCATCTCACACCTCTCAGATTGGCTAAGAAGACAAAAAAAGATGATAAATGGTGGAGGGGATGTGGGAAAACTGGGACACTAATGCATTGTTCATGAAATTATGAAATGATCCAACCATCCTGGAGGGCAATTTGAAACTATGCCCAAAGGGATATCAAAATATATGTAATCTTTGACCCAATCAGTGTCATTACTAGGTTTGTATCCCAAGGAAATCATAAGGGAGGGGAAAGTACCCACTTGTGCAAAAATATTTGTGGCAGTTGTTTTTGTGGTAACAAAGAATTAGAAAATTAGTAGATGCCCATTAGTTGAGGAATGATTGAACAAATTGTGGTACATGAAGGTAATGGAATATTATTGTTCTATAAAAAATTATGAACAAGCTGATTATAGCAAGGCCTGGAAAGATTTACATGAACTGATGCTGAGTGAAACAAGAAGAACAGGAATGCATTGTATACAATAACAGCAAGAATGTACAATGATCAATTATGAAAGGCTGGGCTCTTCTCAATGGTTCAGTGATCCAAAGCAATTTCAATAAACTTTGGACAGAAAATGCCCTCTAAATCCAGAAAACGAATTAAGGAGACTGAATGTAATGAACATATGCTATGTTCGCTTCTTCTAATTTTTTTAATTTGTCCCTTGGTTTTTTCCCTTTTGCTCTGATTTTTCTCTCCCAACATGATTCATAAAGCAATGTGCATTAATAAATAAACTTAATACAAGAAGAAATTTAAGTTACTATTAAGCAAAACAAAAAAAAAACCAAAACAAAACAAACAAAAAAAAAAGAGATCAGTCTCACTGGGTTGTTAAGGTTGATCAGCCCAGGTCAGACAGAACCTGGAAAAGCCAGTATGAGTGTCTCAAACATAGCAGATCAACAACTGAGACCCTGGGTCCTCGCTTAGTAGTAAAGCAGAGAACGCAGTGGGGCAGCCTCCAGTCCCAGTCTAGAAGGCAAATTCTGGGAAACCAGGCTATTTCCTGAGGAGAAAAGATAAACTACCTCCTGCTGTGAGCAAAACACCATGTGCTCAAAGCCCAGGCTCAGAATTGCACAGGAAGCTTGGGAAAGTGCCCTTTTTACCCCAGAAGCAGAAATCGACCATAAAAGTCAAAAAGAAAAAAATACAAAAAAGAGAAAAATAAGAAAATGAGCAAGAAAACAAATACAAGATACTTCAATGGAGGTGGGATGAGGCACTAACATTTGTGGGGATCAGGAAATGTTTTAAGGGGAAGATAGTTCCTAGGCAAATTTTTGTAGGAAATTAAGGAATTTATAATAATGAGAAACATGAATATAAGATATAAATTGGTGGCAGTTTTTAGAGCATACTCATCCTTTTATTATGTTCATTTTTCTTTATGTTGTAGACTCCTCAAAAAACTGTAATTTTCCTTTATCAGATTAATCTTTATACAAAAGATTCAGTGGGGAGTGGGGAAGAATCCTTGCCTGATGAAATGCTATGTATTTAACAAGTTGTTCTTATTTAATCTTTTCAGTCATATTGATACTTTGTGACCCCATTTGGTGAAGTCTTGGAAAAGATAGTGGTTGGTTTGCCATTTCCTTCTTCAGCTCATTTTAAAAATGAGAAACTGAAGCAAACAAGGTGATATGTCTTGTGAAGTCACTAGTAAATGTCTGAGGCCAGATTTAAACTCAGGAAGATGAATCTTCAGGCCTAATATTATATCTACTGCCCTACCTAGCTGCCCCCTTACTAAGTAGGTGCCTAATAAATAAATGATTGAAAACACTCACAATAGAGGTGGAGAAAAAGACAAGGAACAAGGAATAAATAAATAATAAAATTAAGTACCAATACAAAGAATTAAATTTATTTTTTAACAAATATTTATTATGGGCCTAATATGTGCAAAGCATTTTTTAGGTGAAGAGATACAAAGACAAAACGAAATTGTCCCTGCCCTCAAAAATCTTCTATTCTACTGGGTGAGATTGAGGGGTGAAGTTGAGGCATGGATTTAACAGGCACATGGACAAGAAAATAAAAATTATATTCAAAGTGAATGAAATAATTGAAAGAAGAAGATATAATTATTAAGGATATCAGAAAGGCCTTATGGAGAAGATGTTACAGTTCTAAGAGACCAAGGTAAAGAGAGAGTATACCAAGTATGACAGACAGACTATAGTTAGGTCCTGTTTAGAGTGAATAATGGATCCCATGAAGTAGTCATACTACTTGAATTCACATTTCCAGTGGGCTGGTACCACTCACCACACTTTATATAATTATAATGTCAAATAGTGCAAATTCAAATACATATGAACGCTTAATGAGATTCATTATTTATACTAAGCAGAAGCAAGGGTGTAATGTCACAAAAGAGGAACTACAAGCTATATACAGTTTAGTGAAAACTCAAACTTTTAGGGTTTTGGGTTTTCAAATGTTTTTTAATCATAGGACCCCTTTATACCATTAAAAAATTATTGAGGACCCTAAACAGTTTTGGTTTATTTGAGTTAAATCTATCAATATCTACCCTATTGGAAATTAAAATACTTTAGTATTTTTTTTAATCTTGTAGATTCCCAGAAAGGGTCCTTGAGAACTGTTTAGCTTGAAAATCCACTGTATGAATAGGATTGGTGTGCAATAAATGGGGGAAAGTGGTTTACTATCAGATTGTGGATAATATTTTTTCATGGTCCTCAGTTAGATATTCTATCACTTATCTTAAGGTCAAGAGTAACAGATCCCAAATGGACTCTTCCATTTTAGTAACAAGGTGGATTCCAGAAACAAAATATCATAATAATATCAAACATTCACATTATCATTATATTCTTACTTTCCTCCTAATAATAACAATTTAAGGTTTTCCCTATCCAAACATCCAATGAAGTTTTTTTATTGAGAAAGCAGATTCAGTAGGAATTTGGGGGCAAGAAAGTTGAACTGTAAGAATGGAACTAGCAGATGAGAAATAGAAACAGAAAGTATAGAGCACTTATTTTAATTAGCACCAAAAATAAGGAAATGAACCAAACTCAGAAGGAAGGCTGGTTTCTTTAAGATTGCAAAGACGTGTGCATGTGGAGGAAAACGATCAGTTGAAGAAAGGGTAATGATTCTATCAAGAGAAAAAATAATTGACATAACACGTCCCAGAAGGATGTTGGAAGGAAGAAGGAGGAAGGAATAGTTATAGATAGGTAAGTCTTGGAACCTGAAAGATAAATCTATAAAGTCCTGTGCAGTGCACATCACCACTAGATGATTGCCATGCAAAAAGCCCTTGTTACTAACAGATGTATGTTCTGAACCAAAAATGTTTAGGTCTATTTTTTGGCTTCCTCTATTCCTAAAACACATCCATTCACTGGCTGCCTCTGACAATTGTTCATATTGCCAACTTTTGTTTTGCTTACCCATCTGGGAAACATTTGAAATCTAGCAAGTAGCTGAATTGAAATGAAGAATTGGCCAAGAAAAATTCACAAGGGTGTCTTCTATGAGAATGAGTAAGTTAAATTGTTCATTAGGTTCAATGGCTGATTGGACAAAGCATTCATGAATCTCTTCCCAATTGTGCACATGTACAATTCAGTATCAATGAATATAGCACACTTGATTTGGTATTCTGAATATGGATGTGAATGTAAACCCTCTGACTCCATAAGTAAGTGTTTTGATGGAGCAAGTGGTTGATGGTTAGTATTGCAGATGGGGCCAGAACAACATTTGCCTGAATCACAGCTTGCATTCATGCAAGTTTTCTTCCCTTCTTCTGTCATGACATAAACCAATCATTTCATCATGATTCACACAGATAAAAACAATTTAAAGTGAATAAATCAGGACCAGATTGGTAGAACAATTCTGCTTTTCCTCCAGAGAAAATTGTCCTCATTCAACACCATATTATCATATATTCCATAACCTGATCATAGGTTTGTTAGTCTGAACTTGGTTCCTAAGACTGCTACATACAGCAATATCTTGGTGTAGTAGGATGCTGAAATACAAAACAAAAACAAAAATACTATTTACTCTATTTTATTTTGCTCTGCCTTAAGTTAGAAGACTGGGCTTAAATTCTGGCCTCACAACTAATTGACAGAATGACCTTAGCCAAATAGTATCACTTCTCTACGTTTCAGCTTCTTCCTTTATAAAATGAGGTGGGTAGACAAGATGATCTGGAAGGTATGCAGCTATAAGTCCTTGGATCCTTTCCTACTATCTTCTTGAGAAGTTGCTGAGTAGTAGGAAGAAATGTTCAAGTACCCCAGCAGGATGCTGAGAACAGAAAAAGAATTTTAGAAGGACATTTCTTTTATTTCATTTCATCCTTTAAAGTTCAGACATGATATTTTCTCTTTTGGCCTTGTATCATCATGGCAACCCCATGCTTTTATTTTTATTCCCAAACACATTGAGAGTTGTGCTCTTAGGTCACTTCCAAGCTATTGGAATACCACTCCAACAGAGTCAAGCAATGCTGCTCAATTCAATGCTAGTATCAAGAAATAAAGCAGCACTGAATCCTGTTTCCATCACAGCCCCAGGAAACAGAAAACTTCACTATGCAAGACTTAAAACCAAAGCAAGACTTCTCTCTAGATCCAACCATCAGAAGCCAGACTAATTTTCCACAAGCAATCCGTCATAGTGACAACTTTCAGAGGCTCCCAATCTGTGATCTGAGCTCTATTGGCTAAGGTGGTGACTAAATAAACCCAGGAGCTTTCAAATTCTAGGAGCCTTCAAATCCTGGGAATTGGGGGAAAGATGGTGATTATTATTACTAGAATCTCAAGACACAATGTAAGTGTTTGTGCTCACTTGGGCATGAGTCAGATTGTGTAATTATTCATTCTTCCTGAACACCCATGGATTTCTACATGGAAAATTTGGAAGAGAAAGTTAATCTGCCTCTCTTTTTGGCCCTCTTGGATTTTCTTGCTATTTAGTTAATTATCATTTTGACTGCATCTTCTAGATAAGATAGGCCTGGTAGATTTCTTTTAAAATTTCTTTCTTATTCTATAAAACTTTAAAAAATATATTTCAGCTGCCATTTTCTTATATTCAATCTAATCACTTAAGGAGTTTTGTGTACAGGCCACTATGTTAGAACTAGAAATATAAAGGCAAAAATGAATCAGTCCCTTCCTTCAAGATATTTACATTCTACTGGGAGAATGTTTTTCCACATGTTAATAAAGACAAGATAATATGAAAAGAGAGAGGATGATATAAATTAAGAGGCACCAGGAAGGGGTTCTGAAAGGAAACACACAAGCAAAGCTTTGGAGCAAATTAGAGATTTTAAGAGATGGAAGAAATGAATGAATGCATTGCAGACACCAGGAGCAGAAGGGTGGGCCAGTCTATAAAAACCAAGAGGTGAGAGAGAGAACATTTAGTTTGGAGACTAAAAAGTAGAGCAATTTGCCTGGAATATAGAATGTATGAAGGTGACTAATGTTCAAAAAGCCTGGAAAGTTTGGCTGGCACCAGAATTATATAGGACTATAAATGTTAAACTATTTTGTATTTTATCTTAAAGACATTAGGGAGCCAAGTTCCTAAACTACCTCTTTTCTGATGCCTTACTGCAGAGGTCTTAATCGAGAAGATGAAATGGAGCACACTCATTATTAGTCAGTAGCATGTCAGCCTTCCAAAGAAAGTAATTTGCTTTAAGAGAAGCAGTGCATCTGAGAAAAGAATAAGGATGTCTAAGTTCCACAGTATTTTGCCATGATCAGATTATACTCATAGTATGCATTTATTTCTGGGCATGTAGTTTTTGAGCTACATGGATAAGCAAGAGAACAATGAGAAAAAGAAAACGAGGACAGAGAAAGGCCTCAAATATAAATTATTGCATTTCATTACATGAAGATCAGTATTTTTATTTTTTTATTAACTCAAACTTTTTTTTTCTTTTCTTTCTTTTTTCTTTATTGTTAACTCAAGCTTCATTTGGGGGACATACTAGGTAGTAAATAATAGTAGTTTACATTCCCTTTAGCACCTTATTGTTACCAAATGGGTTTTTTCATTCATTATCTCATTAGAGTATCACAATAACTCTTAGAGATAGTTTGCACAAGTATTATTATCTCTATTTTGCAGCTAAGAAAATGTGAGGCTCAATGAGATTTAGTGACTTACCTGTGGTTGCATAGCAGTCTTGAAGTCAGATTTTTCTGACCCCCAAGTCTAATGTTTTCTTTGCTATATATACCATGCTGCTTTAAATAATAAAAGGGATACATAACCTCTCTTCTTTTTAAAATAAGAGTCACAAATTAATAGATGTTCTTATGCCTTAACTGACTCAGTTAAGCCTTTGTAAATAAGCTCAAAAATCCCTGGTTTTCAGTCCATGGATGTTATATTGCCTTTTCTGGATTATTCTTTGGCTAATAGCAATACTGATGAATTACATCGCTAATTCTTTTGTTTTTTTAGAAAAAAGCACACATTTGATCACATCCTGATTTCTTTGTATTTATTTACATTTTTTTAATGTCCTGAGTCTATGTGTATTTATTTACATTTTTTTAATGTCCTGAGTCTATGAACTTTGACTAATTAGCATAGTTAAGCATTACATTGAACAAGATAAGAGGTGTAATACATGTGACCCTCACTTGCTGAGTACAGCTTGAAACCTGAGAAAATTTAACAAAATAAACAAAAGTGCAATTGGACACAGATAATGTTAATGCATGGTTTTCTGAGTAAATATGTGGCCCACAGCAATCGTTATAATGGTCCTGTTTTAATTATATTAACACAACTTATCTAGATGATCTTGAGGATACCTTGTAATTCTTCAAGGATAATAACAATTGTCATTTATTTTGATAATAATAATTGTGAGGATTATTATTATTATAGCTAGCATTTAAACAGTAAATTTTGCAAAATACTTTTACATATATTATCTTATTTAATCTTTATAACATCCCTAGTGGGGAGAGTAAGCACATTTTGTAGATGAAGGAAGTAAGACTTGAACAGGATCATTTAGCTAGCTAATTCTGAGCCATAATATTGTTTGGTCTGCCTAACTCCAAATGCAATTTTTTTTTTCCATTCCCCAGTTGCTCTAGCTGGTTTCTATGTAGCTAATGTGTTGCTAATAGTATGCAGATGGTGCTGCTATCACATCTGAGCTCTGCTATTTTTTTTTTAATCATGTAACTTTTTTTTTTCCAGCCTTAGCTAAAATCCCACTTAACTGTGAGAAGCTTTTCTGGTCCCCTTCAATAATTAGTGCTTTCCCTCTGAAATTAGTAATTTCACAGAATTTTTGTTAGTGTGATTAGGGAGGCCAATTGTGGGAACTAACTTGGTCATCTGTAGAAGCATGTAGATCACATAACCTGTTCTTCAACTAGTCTTCTTGCATAGTGATGAAGTTGCTTTTGAAACTATGCAATGTGGGAAGCACTATATATATATATATATATGTATATGTATATATATATGGTATGTAAATATATACATGTATACATATATATATATATATAATTTATGAAGATTTACCATTGTAACATTCTTCTTCACCCAAAATAGAAAGCCATAGACAGAAATTAAGGAAAGTAGCCAAAGTTGGAAATGTGGTAATAATAATAAATAAAAATAATAGCTGGAATTACAGAATGCTTTAAGATTTGCAAAGTACTTTATAAATGTCATATTCTATAGTCAAAGAATATGAACAGTCAATTTTAAGATGAAAAAAATTAAACTATTTCTAGTCATATAAAAATACTCTCACTATTTATCAGAGAAATGCAAATATTACAACTCTGAGGTACCACTATACACCTCTCAGATTGGCTAAGATAACAGGAAAAGATAATGATAAATGTTAGAGTGGATGTGGGAAAATTGGAACACTAATACATACTTGATGGAGTTGTGAACTGATCCAACCATTCTGTAGAGCAATTTGGAACCATGGCCAAAGGGCTTTCAAACTGCATATAACCTTTGCTCCAGGTAGATCTGTATTTAAAACAGATCATTAAAAAGGGAAAAGGACCCACATGTGTAAAAATGTTTATAGCAGACCTTTTTGTAGTGACAAGGAACTGGAAAGAGAAGAGATGCCCATCAATTGGGAATAGCTGAATAAATTATTCTGTAACAAATGATCATAGATACAATTTTTGAAAGGTGTGGAGAGACTTATATGAACTGATGCTAAGTGAAATGGGTAGCACCAAAAGAACATTATACACAGCAATAAGATTATATGATCAACTCTAATGGATGTGGCTCTTTTTACCAATGAGGTGATTCAGGCCATTTCTAATAGACATGATGGAGAGAATCATCTGCATCCAGACAGAAGGATGTGGGGACTGAATGTGAATCACAACATAGTATTTTCACCTTTTTTGTTGTTGTTTGCTTGCTTTTTTTCCTTATTTTTTTCCTTTTTGATATAATTTTTCTTGTGTGGCATGATAAATGTAGAAATAAGTATTTTAAAAAGTCACATTTTACCCTCACAGTTATCCAGTCTCATGGTATTGTTCCACTGTTTCAGTCATCTCTAGTGTTTTTAGATCCCATTTGGGGTTGTCTTGACAGAGATAGTAGAGCAGTTTGTCATATCCTGCTCCAGGTCATTTTATAGATGAAGGGACTGATGCAAAAGAAGTTAAGTAATTTATTCAGGGTCACACAGCTAATAAGTGTCTGAAGTCAGATTTACACTTAGGAAGATGAGTCTTCCTGAATCCAGGATGGGGGATCCATTAAGTCACCCAGCTGCCCCAAGCCAGGGAGGGAGTTTTTTATTTTATTTTACAGATAGGGAAATTAAGGTAGATAAAATGGTTAAATGGCTTGCCCAGGGTCCCATGGCTAATAAGTGTCTGAGGCCAGATTTAAACTTATATCTTCTTGGTTCCAGCTTTAGCACTCTTTCCATTGCATGATCTATATGCCTCAATGGGAATACACAGGCAGGAGGGATGAGGGTTATGTTTCTATAATACTCCTTGTCTCTTTCAGAATATGGTTTCATTAGAGACATGATCTCATTCTCTATCGTGTCATTCCCAGAAGGTGGGAAGTGAGGAGGCCTCTATGCTTACATTTGACAGATGGGTGAAAACAGGTCTGGGAGGTCAATGATGCATTTGCAGAAATATGGGGAATCACTGGAAAGTCTGGGGACAGAATAGAAATATTCTGCCTGAGTTTACAAAACTTAAAAACAAATGGTTTAAAAGTGAAAATTTCAGTCAAAACTAAGTGTCATCACAAAAACCAAAGTAAAAGAAAAATTAAAATTAAATTTATTTTTTAAAGCCAACCTTTTTTTTCCTTTCCCTGAACTGAATCAAACTGGTTGGTATGTGCTGACAGAGATCCAGAAGATTGCTGCTAACCATCAGTCAGCATGGCCTCCTTTCAAGATGAAAAGAGATTTTTTAGGACTGTGGCTCTGAGCCGAGAAAGGAAATGTGAGCCAAACCTGAGGAAGGTGTGTTTCAACCAGAGATGGGGATCTGATTTTTTTTTCATGCTGTTTGCCTTTGGCAGGTAAGCCTAACAGTTTACTAAGGAGGTCAGGCTTACAGATGAAAGAAACCATGCTAAAATGATTAGAAATGGAAGAAGTTTGATGAGCTTTGGAAGAGAGCCCTGGCCCAACACTCCTTTGGAGTGATTACACTTATGGCACTCTGCCCATCATAACAATAATGGAATTCTGCCAAGGGATCGATGTAGACAGATTTGCTCATACAGTCTGGCTCTTATATACTGACTGCACTTGACATCCATCCTGATCTCAACAGGGAACCATGTGTTGTATGGCTAAGCTAACCTTCTAAAGCTTAAAACTCCCTTTATTAAAGCTTTTAGCTGCTTCATGGTCAAACAGCAAAACTAACATGTGCTTTTAAAATTTCCTTTTGGAAATTCAACCTTTCAGTTGAGAAAAGCATGGATCATCCCTGATTCTTGTGTCAAGGTTTGAAACTTTTCTAGAATCTCCCAATCAGAAATCGATTAGGATTTCAACTAGGTATTAACTGGGAAGACTAATGTCAAACTTTGAAGAGTAAGTTATATTCTTGAAATGTTAGGCACTTAATGGTGAGTCAGGCTTTTTGAGTTTGCTCCTTACCTTTCCCTCCAGCAGTGAGGGGGCTATGGCAGTCACAAAAGTTGCAGAGATGCATTTTGGGTAACCAGAGTGGAATCTCCCTGAACATGAAGTTTCCATTCAAAAGTGGAACCTTTGTCTAGAACATTGTAGGCACCAAAAATGTACTTTGACTATGACCAATAGCTTCATTATTACTTTGTGACTTTTGTTTACTACAAGCATCAAATCATCTCACCTCAAACCAGCTCCACACATAGTACAGCTTAGAAGTATCAAACTCAAAAGCCTTTGGAGGATAAGTAAATTTCCGGGAGTATTTGGCATGTCACAGCAACAATTTTGAAGGCTCCAGCCTTTCTGCAATTGCTGAATAAGGGATTTAGGCCTATTAGCCTCTAGAAGCAGTGTTAATGCCCCAGATTAGCTTTTTAAGACCCCTGCTATTGATTTCCAAGTTGTTGGAGTGGGATTTCATTGTGTCTCTGAAGTGATTTCTCTGTCAAATGATCTCATAGCACTTTATTCTTTTATTCATTTACTAAACTCTAACTTGAAATCTATTTATCTTTGTATATGTCTCATTGCCCCTTAACAGATTCTTTGGTTAGTGACCATGTCAAGCCAAACAAACAAGTATTTATCCTTTTATATGCCAGGCACTGTTTTAACCACTGGGTATACCAAGAAAGGCAAAAATCAAAGTCCTTGTTCTTGAGAAGCTCAGATTCTAATGAGGGAGACAATATGCAAATAGTTTTATACAAATAAGATACATGCAAGATAAGATCATTAACAGAGGGAAGACTCTTAAGATTAAGGAAGACTATGAAAGGCTATCTGGAGAAGGTGGGATTTTAGGAGGAACTTGAAAGAAGTAAAAAATGTCAGGAGGTAGAGAATAGGAGGGAGAACATTCCAGATATGGGAGATGAATGAAAATGCCCCAGAATTGATAATATCACATACAAGGAATAGCAACTGCATCCTATGGTATGTGGGGAAGGGAAGGAGTATAAGGTATAAGAAGAATGGAAATATAGGAAGGGGCCAGGTTATAAAGGGTTGTCCTGCTTATTTTTTCATATTCCTCAGCTTCTCCCCAAGTTCCAGTCTTATGCCTGATTTGTCATGGAGATAGCCATGGGTTACCAAAAGCTTTATCAGCGGAGTGTGAAGTCTAGGTAGGTTTTACCAACCTGAACAAGTTTCAAGTCTCACCTAACACAACTCATGGAGTTAATCCAGGAAAAATATTAAGGGATCAAAATCTACTTTGGGGGAGGGAGCAGCTACAGTTAGAAAATTACACATCTTTTAAAGTACTAAAGGATCTTTCTCTTATCCAACCATCAGGAATTGTACATAGCAAATACACAGTAAACACTTATTGAATGAATAAATGAACTAACAAACAAACATATAAATAAATAAGCAAGTAAATAAACAAATAATTGGCCATTAAGAAAGAATTATATTTTTCTGCTGTTTGCTATGGTCATGATCACATTCAAACTCTATGTTCAGTGATTTCTTCACTGTGAATATGTCTAGATATATGATATAAAGAAAAACAAGGTTATTCTTTTTACACCAGATGTTTCTACAATCAAAAATAATGTCTTATTCATCACTGCTAACATATCTAATTTCACCATATACCCAGCACTGGAGTACCCCCTCCACTATATATGGAAATCCAGAGAAGTTGCCACAGGTTTTATCCACTCCATTGGTCTGCATTTATCCAAAACCATTGCTCATGAGGCACAATATAATTATTTACTTGTCAACCAGAACATACATTAGTTCAAAGAAAAAGCTACATAATTAAATAGGATAGGAAGTAAAGAAAAGATCGACTCCCATACATATTTGGTATACACTCCCCTTAAAGTTACCACTTCATTAATAAAGTTTGGCATACGAAAAAATGTATGTTACCAGAGAACATGCATGCAAGCTCATGTGCCAAGAGTCTAAAAGACCAGTATATATACATTGAGGGATTACTACACAAATAGGGCCACATAACTGATGCAACTAGTCATATGAAAAGGTCCTTTAAATCACTATTGATCAGAGAAATACAAATTAAGACAACTCTGAGATATCACTACAACAGATTGCCCAGAGAAACTCATCAGTATTGTATGCCAGTTTCATCATGGCATGCTTGCATGGGTTCTGGATAAAGGATGATGCTGTCACACTTTCCCAGTTATCAATGTAGTAAAGCAGGACTGTTGTTTGCTCCTTTCCATTCTTCATTAAGATCAGCTACTGTACTGATGGCAAACTAATTTGAAAAGGTACAAGCCAAGACTGAAGCAGAATGATAGTTAGTGCATAACTTTTTGTTTGCAGATGATTATTCACTCAATGCAATCTCTAAGGCTGAAATGCAACAAAGTATGGACCATTTTTTTCTGCCACTTATGCTGATATTTGCCTAACAATCAACACCAAGAAAATAGAGATTCTCCATTTCTAGTCATATGAAAAGGTGTTCTAAATCACTATTGATCAGAGAAATGTAAAGTAAGACAACTCTGAGATACCACTACACACCTCTCAGATTGGCTAAGATGACAGGGAAAAATGACAAATGGTGGAGAGGATGTGGGAAAACTGGGACACTAATACATTGTTGGTGGAATTGTGAACTGATCCAATCATTCTGGAGAGCAATTTGGAACTATGTCCAAATAGTTATCAAACTGTGCATACCCTTTGACCCAGCTGTGTTTTTACTGGGCTTATATCTCAAAGAAATCTTAAAGGAGGGAAAGGGACCCATATGTGCAAGAATATGGCGACCTTTTTTGTAGTGGCAAGAAACTGGAAACTGAGTAGATGCCCATCAATTGGAGAATGGCTGAATAAATTATGTTATATGAAAGTTATGCAATATTATTGTTCTGTAAGAAACAACCAGTAGGATGATTTCAGAGAGGCCTGGAGAGACTTACATGAAGTGATGCTAAGTGAAATGAGCAGAACCAGGAGATCATTGTACACAGCAACAACAAGATTATACAATGATCAATTCTGATGGATGTCGTTCTCTTCAATAATGAGATAATTCAGACCAGTTCCAATACTTGTGTGATGAAGAGAGCCATCTATACTCAGAGAGAAGAGTGTAGGAACTGAGTGTGGTTCACAACATAACATTTTCACTCTTTTAGTTGTTGTTTGCTTGCATTTTATTTTCTTTCTCATTTTTTCCTGCTTGATTTGATTTTTCTTGTGCAGCAAGATAATTGTATAAATATGTATGCATAAAAAATAAAAGTACATCTAATGCTAAAAAAAGAAAGCAAATAGAGGTTCTCCACTGCAATATCTATGCATAAAACCATCAATTATTTCAAACAGAGAAATTTTGAATGCAGTTGATAAGTTGCTAAGTTCAGTTACCTTGGCAGTATACTTTCCTGATATGTCCACATATATGATGAGGTTGATGTACATGTATTGTCAGAGCTAACAGTCTTTGTGAGGCTTCAAAAGAAAATGAGATGGTGTGGGAGAGAAGAAATATTAGGCTGCATGCTAAAATGAAGATCTACAGAGCCATTTTGATGATTTCACTCGTTTGCCTGTAAAACATGGATAGTCTACCAGCATGATGGAAGGAAATTAAATCACTTCCATTTGAATTGTCTTAGTAAGATTCTAGACATTATTTGGCAAGGGAGCTGCTATGTGATGCAGTAGATAGAATATTGGCCTTAGAATCAGTAAGTCCTAAATTCAAATTTGACTTCAAACACTTATAAGCTGTGTGATCATGAAGCAATTTTTGGTCTCAGGAAAAAAAAAAAAAAGATTACCTGGAAAAATAACCTACTAGACACTAAGATCGTCTCTCAAGCCGAACTGCCAAGCATTCAAATCCTATTGCTGGGAGAGCAAATCTGATGGGCTGTTCAAAAGTCAAATGTACATTTAATTAAAAAGACAATTTTACGGAGAATTTGCTCTCACAAGGAGATTGGAAGAAGTAATGCAAGGATATTCTCAAAATCTGTTTGAAAAAACTTGGAATTGATTGTGAAACATGGAAGATGCTATATCAGCATGGCATACCCCCATTAAAGAATAATCTGTGCTCTATCATCAAAGCAGAATTAGAGAAACACAAAGAACATGTGAGATGTATAAATCTAACAGTCTCTCCATCCTAAGTATTCAAAATGGATTAATTGTACCTGATCTGTGGTATAACCTTCCAAACTTATATTGGACTGATTAACCACAGTGAAAAATCCTTGAACCCAACATCATGATGTCACTGGTCCTCTGAGTAAGAAGGGTGTACAACATTTATTCCCTATCACTACAACTTCATCTCACTTCTCCAGTTCATCCTGCACATTGCTACCAAATATCCTAAAATACTGTTTCATCTTTTCACTATATTAATCAAAAACTGATAATAGTTCCCTATTTCTTAATATCTAGAGGCTAAAATCTTCTTGGATTTTAAGTTCATTTATAATCTGTTTCTATCCTCATTAAAGTAACTTTATGTTTGGCTACTTTGTAGTAAGGCCTATGTCTTTACTGTTTCCTTCATAAAATGCAACTCTATCCCTTGATTCGGGGTTTTGTTTATGTGTTACAGAATATAGGACTAAGAAATAGATTACTTTTAAAAATGGCCATAAAGAAAAATATGTGGAAAATATTCACATCCAATCATATACAAATATATGTACCCACAATTAGATGATACTCAAGTATTTTTCTTTTACCCACGAGCTGCTTTTCTGTGGTCTTTTTTTTCCCATAGATCAGAAGTTACCTTGGTATCATTTATGGGTCTGGTGAAAAACAAAGAAAAATAGATGGGAAGTAGATTGGGTTTAAATCCTTACATGAAAAACCCATACTGATAACTTCAAATGTTTACAAGATGCAATGGCTAATAATAATAATATTTATGAGTGACCATCCAATCTTTTTGTTTATTGGAAGGAAATTGGATAAGTTAAAAAAAATTAGTTCAAACTTCCTCCCAAAGTCTTTTAAATTGTTAAAGCAAAGGTGGGAGAAATATCTATGGCTAATTAAATCTTTAATTGATGTTTATTATACCCATTATTATACCCTTATTAATTCTATGCTAAATTTATGACAAAATAGAATTTGTTTTTATGCCTGCTATGTACCCTTTATAGTACATTGGTGCCTCTTGAATAATCAATGTGTGCATTAAATATAAACTTATTTTATAGAACTTTTAGAAAAGGAAGCAATGCGGAGTAGCAGAAAGAGCAGCAGACTATAATAAAGAGACAGGATTATAATTTTGACTTTGTCAGTGGTGATTAGAATTTAGAATTGATCATTGCTATTGAAAATGACAAAGGCTGTGGCAATTGTTTCACTGTCTATAATACAATCTTCCAGATTTCTTCTGCTATTATGGGATGACATGGCTGACTCAGCAAATTCAGGGTATTACTTAGGATTTAACTTTAAATGTTGCCAATGAATTTGGAGGAGAGGAAGATATGACAAGATGTATGTCAGGTAATCTTTCCAGAATAAAGCTTGGTCACAAAGCCTGCAATTTTCTTCAGCATCTAATGCCCCCTAACCTTGGATCAGCTATCTTTCTTTGTAGTATTTTTTAAATTTTATTAATACTTTTAATTTGCAAAACATATGTATGGGTAATTCTTCAACATTAACCCTTACAAAGCTTTCTGTTACAAATTTTCCCCCCAACTCCCCACTCCTCCCCTAGATGGCAGGATATCCAATACATGTTAATTATGTTAAAATACTTAAAAAATCGAATATATGTATACTTATTTCCACACATCATTTTTGTGCAGGAGAAATCATATCTACAAAAAAGAATAATCAGATAAAGAAATACAATACAAGAAACATCAATAGAGAGCATGAAAATGATATGTTGTGGTCCACATTTCACATCCCTCTCTCTGGGTATATATGGCTTTCTTCACTGAACAATTGGAACTGGTCTGAAGCATTTCATTGTTGAAGAGAGTCATGTCCATCAGAATTGATCATCATATAGTATTGTTGTTGCCGTGAAAAATGATCTCCTGGTTCTGTTCACTTCACTCAGCATCAGTTCATGCAAGTCTCTCCAGGCCTCTCTGAAATCGTCCTGCTGGTCGTTTCTCACAGAACAATAATATTCCGTAACATTCATAAACCATAATTTATTCAGCCACTCTCCAATTGATGGGCATCCATTCAGTTTCCAGTTTCTAGCCACTACAAAAAGGGCTGTCACAAAACATTCTTGCACATGTGGGGCCCTTTCCTTCCTTTAAGATGCCTTTGGGATATAAGCCCAATAGAAACACTGCTGGGTCAAAGGGTATGCACAGTTTGACAACTTTTTGAGCATAGCTCCAAATTGCTCTCCAGAATGGTTGGATCCGTTCACAGTTCCACCAACAATGCATCAGTGTCCCAGCCTTCCCACATCCCCTCCAACATCTGTCATTATCCTTTCCTGTCATTTTAGCCAATCTGACAGGTGTGTAGTGGTACCTCAGAGTTGTCTTAATTTGCATTTCTCTGATCAATAGTGATTTGGAGCACCTTTTCATATGACTATATATAGTTTTAATTTCATCATCTGAAAATTGTCTGTTCATATCCTTTGACCATTTATCAATTGAAGAATGGCTTGAATTCTTACAAATATGAGACAATTCTCTATATATCTTAGAGATGAGACCTTTATCAGAACCCTTAAATGTAAAGATGATTTCCCAATTTGATGCTTCCATCCTAATCTTGTCTGCATTAGTTTTGTTTGTATAGAAACTTTTTAACTTAATATAATCAAAATTATCTGGTGTTCAATTAAGAGTTCCAGATCTTCTTTGGACATAAATTTATTCCATCTCCACAGGTCTGAGAGGTAAACTATCCTATGTTCCTCTAATTTGCTTATAATATCTCTCTTTATATCTAGATCATGAACCCATTTACATCTTATCTTAGTATGAGGTGTTAAGTGTGGGTCCAGCCTTAATTTCTTCCACACTAGTTTCCAATTTTCCCAGCAGTTTTTGCCAAATAGTGAGTACTTATCCCAAAAGCTGGGGTCTTTGGGTTTATCAAACACTAAATTGCTAACATTATTACCTAGATTGTCCTGATATCCTATCCTATGCCACTGATTGCCCACTCTATTTCTCAGCCAGTACCAAATGGTTTTGATGACCGCTGCTTTATAATACAGTTTTAGATCTGGTACAGCAAGTCCACCTTCATCTGTCTTTTTTTTCATTAATTCCCTTGAAATTCTTGACCTTTTGTTCTTCCAATGAACTTTGCTACTATTTTTTCTATATCTGTAAAATAATTTCTTGGGAGTTTGATTGGTATGGCGCTAAATAAGTAAATTAGTTTGGGTAGTATTATCATTTTTATTATATTTGCTCGGCCTACCCATGAGCACTTAATGTTTTTCCAATTAACTAGGTCTGATTTTATTTGTGTGGAAAGTGTTTTGTATCTTAGTTTGTATAGTTTCTGATTTTTTCTTGGCAGATAGATTCCCAAATATTTTATGCTATCATCCGTTATTTTGAATGGAATTTCTTTTTGTATCTCCTGCTGCTGAACTTTGTTGGTAATATATAAAAATGCTGATGATTTATGTGGATTTATTTTAAATCCTGCAACTTTGCTAAAGTTGTGAATTGTTTCTAGTAGTTTTTTAGTTGAGTCTCTAGGGTTCTCTAAGTATACCATCATGTCATCTGCAAAGAGTGATAATTTGGTTTCTTCATTACCTACTCTAATTCCTTTTATCTCTTTTTCTTCTCTTATTGCCAAAGCTAACATTTCTAATACAATATTACATAATAATAGTGACAGTGGGCAGCCTTGTTTCACTCCTGATCCTATTGGGATGGTTCTAGTTTGTCTCCATTACATACAATGCTTGCTGATGGTTTTAAGTAGATGCTACATTTTAAGGAAAAGCCCATTTATTCCTATACTCTCTAATGTTTTTAATAGGAATGGGTGTTGGATTTTATAAAAGGCTTTTTCTCCATCTATAGAGATAATCATATGTTTTTTGTTAGATTGATTATTAATATAATTGATTATGCTGATAGTTTTCCTAATATTGAACCTGCCCTGCATTCCTGTATAAATCCTACTTGGTCATGGTGTATTATCCTGGACATAACTTTCTGTAATCTAGTTGCTAAAATCTTATTTAAAATTTTTGCATCAATATTCATTAAGGGAATGGGTCTATAATTTTCTTCCTCTGTTTTCACCCTACCTGGTTTAGCTATCAGCACCATACCTGTATCATGGAAGGAATTTGGTAGTATACGTTCTCTCCCTATTTTTTCAAATAGTTTGTATAGTATTGGAATTAATTGTTCTTTGAATGTTTGGTAGAATTCACATGTAAATTCACATCTGGCTCTGGAGATTTTTTCTTAGGGAATTGATTAATAGATTGTTCTATTTCTTTTTCCAAAATGGGGCTATTTAAATAATTTGTTTCCTCTTCAGTTAACCTGGGAAATCTATGTTTTTGTAGATATTCCTCCATTTCATTTAGATTATCAAATTTATTGGCATAGAGTTGGGCAAAGTAACTCCTAATTATTACTCTAATTTTGTCTTCATTGGAGGAAAGTTCTCCCTTATTTTTGAGGCTAACAATTTGATTTTCCTCTTTCCTTTTTCTGATCAAATTAACTAAAGGCTTATCTATTTTGTTGGTTTTTTCATAAAACCAACACTTTGTTTAAGTTTTTAATTCAATTGTTTTGTTATTTTCAATTTTTTTTTTTTCACCTTTTATTTTCAGAATTTCCAATTTGGTATTTAATTGAGGGTTTTTAATTTGCTCTTTTCCTAGTTTTTTTTTTTTAATTGTAAGCCCAATTCATTGATCTTTTCTTTCTCTATTTTATGCAAGTAAGCATATAGAGATATAAAGTTACCCCTTATAACCGCTTTGGCCGTATCCAACAAATTTTGGTATGTTGTCTCATTATTGTCATTCTCCTGGATGAAATTATCGATTGTGTCTATAATTTGCTCTTTGACCCATTCATTCTTCAGGATTAGATTATTTAATTTCCAATTAACTTTTGGTCTATTTTCTGCTGGCCTTATATTACATGTGAGTTTTATTACATCATAATCTGAAAAGGATGCATTTACTATTTCTGCTTTTCTGCATTTGATTTTGAGGTTTTTATGCCTTAACACATGATCAATTTTCGTATAAGTTCCATATACCCTTGAGAAAAAAGTATACTCCCTTCTATCGCCATTCAATTTCTTTCAGAGATCTATCATACCTAACTTTTCTAACATTTTGTTTACCTCCCTAACTTCTTTCTTATTTATTTTGTGCTTTGATTTATCTGATTCTGAGAGAGCAAGGTTGAGATCCCCCACTAGTGTAGTTGTACTGTCTATTTCTCCTTGCTTCTCTGTTAGCTTCTCCTCTAGGAATTTGGATGCTATACCACTTGGTGCATATATGTTTAGTATTGATACTGCTTCATTGTCTATGGTACCCTTTAGTAAAATATAGTTTCCTTCCTTATCTCTTTTAATTAGATCTATTTTTGCTTTTACTTGATCTGAGATAAGGATTGCTACCCCTGCTTTTTTTTGTTCACTTGAAGTTTAAGAGATTCTGCTCCAGCTCTTTACTTTCACTCTGTATGTATCTCTGTGTTTTAGATGTGTTTCTTGTAAACAACATATTGTAGGATTCTGGCTTTTAATCCAATCCATTATCCACTTCTATTTTATGGGAGAGTTCATCCCATTCACATTCACAGTTAGAATAACTATATCTATATTTCCTGCCATCTTATTTACCCAAAGTTATTTTTTCTCTTCCCTTTCCCCTTACTTTCTTCCCCCATCCTCAGTACTTTATTTTTGATGACCACCTCCCTCCAACAGTCCTCTCCCCTTTAGAACCACTCCCTCCCCTTTACACCTTTCCCCTAATCCTTCTATTAGTCTATCCCTTTCCTTTCCTCCTTTCCCTCCCACCTTCCCACAAGGAGGGTCAGGCCTTTCTTTGAAGCCAAATGTGTCTGATATACTCTCTTAGAG